>CM075961.1:36408082-36643082 GCA_038048745.1 Coluber constrictor foxii | reverse complement strand
TGTACATTTCCCCCTTTTTTTCCAGGGTAGGGGGCACCATTAGTGGAAGCTCTCAATTTTCCTCTATCTTGCAGAGTGCCATAAATTTTGAACTCAACTCATTTTTTTGGGGGGGGGGGAGTGTGTTTTATTTTATTTTAAATCTCAAAAAAAACCTTGCTATTGATGGAAAGGTGGAATTCTGTGTGACAGAGCTTGGAAATTTTACCTTTCATTCGGTGAGTATACTTCATCTTCAATGCCCGGACACTATTTCATTGAAAGCCTTATTAAGATCTGTCCAGATTTCTATTGCATCTTTAATTTGACTGTCCTGTTTGTATGAGACATTGAAACCCTTCATTTATCAGTTTATCGAATTTCTATCCTGTCCTAATCTGAACTGATTCTCAGGAGTTTAAAGCAGAATAAAACATGGCGTAATAATTAAAAACAAAGTAAGGAGCTAAAGCAATTAAACTTACTGACAAAAGATGTGGTGATACGTTTTATATGCCCCTTATGTGTATTTAAATTATAAAACAGGCACATATTTTCAACGAACTTGTGTGAGATAGTAAAAAAAAGATATATATATTTGGAAATAGTCCTCCATATGTTAACCACCTAGACATAACCTTTTCTGAAATTCCCCATCTGGTCTTTTTCTTACTGTTTTATCATTCTCTGTCTCCATGATTTCTTGTAGCTTCTGAAATCATCATGAATTCAAATGAGGTTGTATGATTATGTTCTTTTTTTGCTTTCTTACTTACTTTTCCCTAAATATTTTTTTTTCTCCTTACAGGGATCCCTGGGTTCCAATTTTTCTTTATTGTTTTTCAGCACTTCTATATTTTTAGATTACTATTAATATTTTGCAATAGAAGTAGCATAGCTCTTAGACTTCAATATCGCTTCGTACTGCTTTACAGCCTTCTCTGTGTAGTTTTCAGAGTCAGCATATCGCCTCATTTTACTGACCTCAGAAGGATGTTAGGTCTTCACCTTACTGTACCTCAGAAGGATGGAAGGCTGAGTCAACCTTGAGGCAGTCAGGCTCGAACTCCTGGCAGTGGGTAGAGTTAACCTGCAATTCGGCATTGTAACAATTGCTCTAATGGAAACTGATTTCTGTTAGGGAGAAGATAATTATCTCTCCTGCCTCAATAGAGAAATATTGAAGATTGCCTTGACTGAAAAATAAGCCACCTCAAGTGTGGTGACAATCCAACAGGGTTGGCTATTGGAAGTGACAGAAATGAATGTTGTATAGAGACTATTAATGTACCTCACACAAATGAATGCCGTGAAATAATTCTTTAATCCAATCATGTTATTTTCTAATCTAATTTAATATTTAGAAGTAGCGTAGCACATAGACTTATGCACCATTCACAGTGCTTTACAGACCTATCTATGTGGCTTTACAGAGTCATCATATCGCCTCATTTTACTGACTCGGGAGGACAGAAGGCTGAGTCAACCTTGAGCTGGTGAGAATCAAACTCCTAGCTGTGGGCAGTGTTAACCTGCAATTCAGCATTCTAACCATGGCTCTAATAGAAACTGATTTCTGTTAGAGAGAAAATCAATCTGTGTTCTGGTTCAATAGACAAACACCGAAGATTGTCTTGATTGAAAGACTGTAAGCCACCCAAAGTTTGATGACAATTCAGCAGGGTTGGCTATTGGAAGTGACAGAAGTGAATATTGTTTAAGAGTATTGATGTACCTCACACAAATGGATACCCCAAAATAATTCTTATCCAATCATCTAATCTGTGATTCTGTATATAATATTATTAATTGTGTATTTGAAATATGGGCCAAATCTACTCTCTAACATGTCCTGCATTTAAAAAAAGGGGATAACCCATTTAAATGGCATAATAAAATAAGCAGCCTGTGATCTTTTTCCTCTTGTTTGTCCTTGACAGCTCTAGGCAAGTAATATTCTTTGAAATGCATCCGGTAAATCAAACTGTGGTTACTGAGTTTATCCTGCAAGGGTTTCCGGCCTCCGCTGAGTTACAGAGGTATCTCTTTGTCCCCATTCTTTTCATCTACCTCCTCACAGTCATTGGAAACATCCTGATCGTTGTCATTGTTATCCATGATCCTCACCTTCACAATCCTATGTATTTCTTCTTGGGGAACTTTTCCTCCTTGGAAGTCTTATACGTCACCACCCTGTCACCCAAGATGTTGGCTCACTTTCTAACGGAGAAAAAGTCCATCTGTTTCCACTGTTGCATCTCTCAAGCTTTTTTCCACTTCTTCCTCGGAGCCACGGAATTCTGCCTGCTTGCTTCGATGTCCTTCGATCGCTACATTGCCATCTGCAAACCTTTGCGTTATAGCATCATCATGAATTACAGACTTTGTCTCCAGTTAGCTTTGGGCTCATGGTTGGGAGGGTTATTAACTGTCATTCTCCAGACGGTTTTACTGTGCCAGCTCCCATTTTGTGGTCCCAATGTGATCAACCACTTCTACTGCGATGTGGCTCCCTTGCTGGGTTTGGCTTGTGCTAATACATATCTGCTTGGACAGATGGTGTTAGTGGGATCAGTCCTTCTGCTGTTCAGTACCTTCCTATTGACTGCCATCTCATATAGCTTCATCATCTTCACTATAATGCGCATCTCCTCATCTTCAGGGAGACAGAAGGCTTTCTCTACTTGTGTTGCCCACTTTACAGTTGTATCCATCCAGTATGGAACTGTAATGTTCATGTATGTTAAGCCCAATTCCGACTCTTCTTTGGAAATAAACAAGGCGGTTTCTGTACTGAATACCATTGTGACCCCTCTACTCAACCCTTTCATCTACACTCTGAGGAACAAGGATGTCAAAAAAGCTCTGAAAAAAATGGCATGTGCTAAAGAAAAAATGTTTCATTGAGTGTAATAAAATATACCATAAAATTAAAATTTATTTAGAAGGAATTGATTTGATTCCCAGATGGGATGAAGAAGGTTCATTTTTGACCCAAGATGCTGCTATTCATCAGATGTATTTTCAGCAACTCCATTTTGGCTACAGTTGTTTTCCAAGAGATTTCTGTTAGAGAGAAAATCGTTCTGTGGAATGGTTCAATAGACAAATATTGAAGATTGTCTTTATTCAGAGCCACCCAATGTTTTGTGACAGCAAGATGGGTAGCTGATAAATGTAATAGAAAAATAAAAGATAGTTAGATAGTTTGAAAGATAGATAGGGAGGGAGGGAGGGAGGGAGGGAGAGAGAGAGAGAGAGAGAGAGGTAGATATAGATAGATAGGTGATAGGTAGATAGATAATAGACAGAGATAGCTAGCTAGCTAGATATAGATGATAGATAGATAGATAGATAATAGATAGAGATAGATAGATAGAGAGAGAGAGAGAGAGAGAGAGAGAGAGAGAGAGAGAGAGAGAGAGAGAGAGAGAGAGACAGACCATTCAGCTAAGGATGGTTTTGAATAGACAGTGCATCTAGAGGAGAGAGAGAGAGAGAGAGAGAGAGAGAGAGAGAGAGAGAGAGAGAGAGAGAGAGAGAGATGATAGTTGATAGATAGATAGATAGATAGATAGATAGATAGATAGATAGATAGATAGATGGATGGATGGATGGATGGATGGATGGATGGATGGATGGATGGATGGATGGATGGATGGATGGATGGATGGATGGAGTGAGTGAGTGAGTGAGTGAGTGAGTGAGTGAGTGAGTGAGTGAGTGAGTGGTGGCCAAAATTGTGGAAATCTTTTGGGGAAAAATGTATTTTCTAAAACTAGGTAATGACCACTTTCTTTGGAGTAGTACCATGAAATTATATAGCAACGGAAAGATAATTTAATCAAGAATGTAATGCAATAGCTTTTATGAAGGATTTGCTATTAAAATAGCAGTTATAAAGAAGAAAAGTGAAATGAGATATACAAAATTATCACCATGTCAGTTAATACTTAGTTGGGTAACCTTTAGCATGAATTAGGGCCTTACAATGTCTTCCCATGGAGTGAACCAAGTCTTTTAGTTCTGCAGCTCCTATAACGTGAAACCAAGATTGAATGATTGCTTCTATTAACTGGGTTTATTGCTGGGTCGCTTCTGACTAACAAGTTTCTTTAGTCGGCTCCATAGATTTTCAATTGGGTTAAGGTCTGGGCTATTCCCAGGTGTTTCCAACAGTGGGAAAAAAATGTTGAGAGTGCAGAGAAGAGCAACAAAGATGATTAGGGGGGCTGGAGGATGAAACAGGTATAGAACAGTTGCTGGAATTGTCTAGTCTACAGTAGTGAAAAGACAGACTAGGGGTGACATGATAGCAGTCTTCCAATATTTGAGGGGCTGCCTCAAAGAACAGGGGGTGATCCTACTCTCCAAAGCACCTGAACGCCGGTCAAGAAGCAATGGATCAAAACTAATCAAGGAGAGAACCAACCAAGAACTAAGGAGACAGGAAGGAAGGAAGGAAGGAAGGAAGGAAGGAAGGAAGGAAGGAAGGAAGGAAGGAAGGAAGGAAGGAAGGAAGGAGATTATACTGAGAGGGAGGGAGAGCCTGAGGAAAGTCCTGCCTTAGGACTTGGCCATCAGCAGCCCTGTTGCCCTTCCTCCATCCCCTTGTCCCCTCCTCCTGACCTCTCCTAGTGCTCTCTCATCCTATCGCAGAGGGTCCTTTAATTACAAAGCTGGTTTTCCTCACATGGAGAGGGAGTGGGCCTCCCTCTGACCCATATACTTTGCCTTCCCTCACACACCATGAGCTACCTGGCCAAGGAGAGCAAGCACAGCAGCAGTGGCCTCAAGGAGGAGGTAAGTGCAGCTGGGCGGATCCTTGGGGAAGGTTGGACTGTGCTGGGCTCTGTGCTTGGCCACTATTGCCCAGGGCTCCAGGCAGCCTGTGCTACCCTGTGGGGTTCTTCCATGTAGCTTCAGATGGATAGTAAGGCTCCTCTGGTAGACAAGGTTTAGCATTCGCCCTGTTCTCATCTTCCTCCACTGGAGATAATGGATTCCCCCCATCCCCAACTAGGTCACCACAGGCACCCCCGGATACAAGAGATGTTGATTTGGCCATGCCCACCCAGACCACGCCCATCCCAGCCATGCCCACCTTACTTCTCAAGGTCAACCACAACCCTATGTGGCTCTCAGTGAAATTGAGTTTGACACCCTTGGTTTAGGGCAGTGATGGCTAACCTTTTTGCTATCACATGCCATGGGTGGGGGGTCACGCATGCACGTAGCCACACCTATAATTCTATGTGCCCTCTCCCGCTCATGTGCATGACTCCCCCCCACACACACACACTCCCCAGGCTCCTGGCATGTGATGGCACAGTAGGCCTGTTTTTTTGCTCTCTCGAGCCACATAGATAGGTCTGTAAAGCACTGTGAATCATGTGTAAGTCTATGTGCTATGATACTTCTATTACAAAATATTAAATTAGATTAGAAAATAACATGATTGGATTAAAAAATTATTTCATGGCATTCATTTGTGTGAGGTACATCAATAGTCTTTATACAACATTCATTTCTGTCACTTCCAATAGCCAGCCCTGTTGGATTGTTACCACATTGTTACCGCCTTACAATTTTTCAATCAAGACAATCTTCAATATTTCTCTATTGAAGCAGAGGAGATAATGATTTTCTCCCTAACAGAAATCAGTTTCCATCAGAGCAATGGTTACAATGCTGAAGTTGCAGGTTAACTCTGCCCACTGCCAGGAGTTCAATCCTGATTGGCTCATGGTTGACTCAGCCTTCCATCCTTCAGAGGTACAGTAAGGTGAAGACCTAACATCCTTCTGAGGTCAGTAAAATGAGGCGATATGCTGACTCTGAAGACTACACAGAGAAGGCTGTAAAGCAGTATGAAGCGATATAGAAGTCTAAGAGCCATGGTACTTCTATTGCAAGATATTAATAATAATCTAAAAATATAGAAGTGCTGAAAAACAATAAAGAAGAATAGGAACCCAGGGATCCCTGTAAGGAGAAAAAAAATATATTTAGGGAGAAGTAACTAAGAAAGCAAAAAAAGAACATCATCATACAACCTCATTTGAATTCATGATGATTTCAGGAGCTACAAGAAACTATGCAGAGACAGAGTGATAAAACAGTAAGAAAAAGACCAGATGGGGAATTTCAGAAAAGATTATGACTAGGTGGTTAACATATGGAGGACTATCTCCATATATATATATATATATATATATATATATATATATATATATATATATATATATATATATATATATATATATATATATATATATATATATATAATATTTTTGCTGATAATTATAAATAAGGGAGGCTGTTATAGATCTATTTCGAGCTTATTGGCTCTCGTCAGACAGTCATACCCTTTACTGGGATTTGAACCTGGGCCGTCTGCTTGTAAGGCAGTTGATTTAACCCTCAGGCCACAGGCTCTTATCCAATTACCAGCTCATTTCCAGGTAGGTTTATTTGTATGTTTTTGTAAGTCATCCTGGATCTCCACTAATGGAGGAGATATCACAAATCTCCAATTTTTTGTGATATATATATATATATATATATATATATATATATATATATATATATATATATATTATCATCTCACACAAGTTCGTTGAAAATATGATGCAGCTGTCTATAATTTAAATACACATAAGGGGCATATAAAACATATCACCACATCTGTTGTCAGTAAGTTTAATTGCTTTAGCTACTTGCTTTGTTTTTAATTATTACTCCATGTTTTATTGTGCTTTAAGCTCCTGAGAATCAGTTCAGATTAGGACAGGATAGAAATTTGATAAACTGATAAATAAAGGACCAAGATCAATATGCATTCCAAGAATAAAAAAAGCTACATAGAATCAGTGAGTTTGAAGAGATCATGGGGATTCTTTGGCCTGATATTCTGCAAAAATATAAAATAGAATATAAAATAGAATAGAATAGAATATAAAAAAAATTCTATTCTATGGATATTTTTTTTTTATTGAAAAAGTTTTACATACAAAGTTTTTTTTTTAATAACCCCCCCTTCCCCCCCCAACCCCAACCATTCCCCTCCCTCCCCAACCCCCCAACCCCCCCCTTGACTTCCGCTATTGATCAAACATTAACAATTAATCCATATTTATCCACTGTTCAAGGTGGGATCCAGCTATTAGACTAAAACTATAATATTATTTTATATAATATAATAATAATAATAATAATAATAATAATAATAATAATAGAAAAAGAAAAAAAACACCTATCATAATCTAAATCAAACAACGTACTTAATACATTTCTCTTTATACTATAACACAAAAATTTAAAATAAAAATTCAATCACTTAACATAAAGTAAACATAAACAATATCAAATTCAGTACATTTATCTTCTAAGTTACTTAGGTACTAAAAGATATATATTCAGTTAAGTACTAGCTGAAACTTCTTACTTTGGTATTTATGCTTCATATATTCCACCCATTTCACCCACTCCTTAGCAAAAACTTCATGAGTCTTATCTTTTAAATATGCAGAGATTTTAGCCATCTCTACAAAATTAGACATCTTCAACACCCATTCCTCTATCGTGGGTATTTTATCCTTCTTCCAATTTTGGCCAATCAATAATCTAGCTGCAGTGATCATGTGTAAAATCAATCTAGTATCGGTTAATGAGCACCCTTTAACTATTCCCAGCAAAAAAAGCTGAGGTGAGAAATCCAACTTCCGCTTCAAAATGTTCTGCATTACCCACCATAGTTTGATCCAAAATGCTTTCAATTTTCTGCACGTCCACCAGACATGAAAATATGTTGCATCCAAACAACCACACCTCCAACATTTAGGCTGAACATTTGGATACATACATGATAACTTTTTGGGATCAAGATGCCACCTATAAAACATCTTATAAAAATTTTCCCTCAGATTCTGTGCTTGTGTAAATTTAACATTCTGGACCCAAATCTTCTCCCAAGTCTCTAACATCACTGGTTCTCCAAAATTCTGTATATAAATATAAAATAGAATATAAAATAGAATAGAATAGAATATAAAAAAAATTCTATTCTATGGATATTGACAGACATAGACATATAGTATATCCGGAGTGTCAAACTCGATTTCATTGAGGGCTGCATAAGGGCCGTGATTGACCTCGGGGAGGGGAGGGGCTGGGGGGGCTGACTGACTGTGTGGGTCTGGCCAACTGGGTGGGCATGATCAGCTTGACTCTGCTCATTGGGTGTGGAGGACTGTGTGGGCATGGCCAACTAGATGGACACAGCCAGCTTGATGCCACTCCCCGGGTGTGGCTGACTCAGGAGATCCAGCCCTAAAAGCACCAGGATCCAACAGGTCAGACCAGGCCAGTCTCGCTTCCCCAAGGGGCCACCCACTTACTTCCTCCTCAAGGCTGATGCCAGTGTCACCATGGGGCGAGACCATAAAGAGTCTGGGTGAAAAGGTGAGGCAAGGCTGGGCACGGAGGTGAGAGGCCAGGCGAAGAGGTGAAGAGGCTGTGCATGCACAGATTGGTCAAAAAGGCTGGGTGGGGCGAGGCTGCAGCTGTTGCCAGGCAGAGTGAAGTGAAGGGGCCAGTCTCCACATTCTTGCTACAAGTGCACGAGCATGGCCATTGCCTCCTATGTGCACACACTTGTGGCAAGCACGTGGAGACCTTCCACTATGGTTCACCCTACCCAGCAACAGCTACAGCATGTTGGCTTTGCCCCACCCAACATCTTCACTAGCCTGCACACACACAGTCCTTTCACCTCTTTGCCTGGCTTTTTGCCTATGTGCCCAGCCTTGCCCGGTGCCTCCTGTGTGCCCATGTGCCTGCAGGGATGGCGTGGGCCAGGCCAAAATGATGCTGACTCAATGTCTCCTCTATGCATGAGCTCCTGCCAGAATGGGGTGGACCAGGCTGAAGTGACCCTGATGCTTCCTGTACATGCACCTGCCAGGATGGGGTGGGCCAGGCCTGTGCATGTGTGTGCCTGCCACCTCCTGTGCACATATCTGCCCACAGGGATGGGGTGGGCCAGACTGAAGCAACACTGGCCCAATGCCTCTTTTATGCAGGTGCTTCTTGGGAGGGCCTCCAGGGGGATGGGGAAGGCACCTTCTCTGGAGGTGGGCCGGGCCTGTGTGCATGTGTGCCAGCCACCTCCTGTGCACACACCTAGCTGCCAGGATGAGGTGAGCCGGGCCGAAGTGACGCAGGATGGCCCCTTACAATTTCCAGGATGGCCCTGTGGGCCAGATCCAATCAAATTGCCGGCCTTGAGTTTGACACCCCTACCCTATACCAAGGGTGTCAAACTCAATTTCATTGAGGGCCGCATCAGGGTTGTGGTTGACCATGGGGAGCCGGGTGGGGATGGCCAGTGTGAGCATGGCCTGGGTTAGCATGGCCAGCTTGATATTGCTCTACAGGGGTACCTGTAGTGGCAGGGGTACCTGTAGTGGCATATGCCTATGCTTCATTTTCCCACACTGCCCACCTCCTTTCAGTCTCAGTTTTCTGGAGCTGTATGCGCATGGCTGCAGGATCCCCCTACGTATTTTTTTTGAAGGAGGACTGTGGCCACTGCTACATTGCTGGAATCTGCTTGGATGACAAACCAGGGGTGAAATGCTCCCAATTCAGACTGGATAGCCTGATCCAATAGCAATGGCAGCGGGTGATTTAGAGAACTGGTAGCAAAAATCCCTGCACCTCCCCACCATGCCCAGCTGAGCCACACGATCATCAGGGGCTTTTTTTTTTTTTACTTTTAAAAGCATTTCTTCTACAACCTCTTCTACTGAAAAAATGCTTTTAAAAGTAAAAAAAAAAAAAGCCTCTGATGATCACGCGGCTCAGCTGGTATCATCAGAGGCTTTTCAAAGCATTTTTTTCTGCAACCTCTTCGACCAAAGAGGTGGTAAAAAAAATATGTTTTAAAAAGCCTCTGACGATCCCAGCTGAATTGCCTGATCATCAGAGAGACTTTTGAAAGCATTCTTTTAAAAGCCTCTCTGACGATCCCAGCTGAGTTGCCCGATTGTCAGAGAGGCTTTTAAAAGCATTTTTTTTGCAACCTCTTTGACTGAAGAGGTTGTAGAAAAAATGCTTTGAAAAGTTAAAAAAAAAAGTTGGCCACGCCCACCCAGTCACATTACCCCCCCCCCCAATCCATGCCCACGAAACTGGTAGTAACAAATTTTACATTTCACCCCTGTGACAACCGCTTGGTCCAGATCTGGGTGCTTAAGGATCAGCTCTTTGGCAAAAGCCTTTTGAGCATCTCGAATGCCTTTTGGCATTCCAGGGTCCACTTCAGAGGCTGACCTGGCCATGGTTTCACTCCCCCCCTCCAGTCTTTAGTTCGGTGATTGGGAAGGCCATCTCAGCAAAAAGGAGAATGAACTGTCTGTATAAATTAGCAAACCCCAGGAAGCTTTGGAGCTGTTTGCAGGTTCGAGGGTGGCTTTGACGTTCCCTGGTTTTGACTTTCTCTACCCCCTCACTGGATTTATGGAATTCACCCTTAGATAATTTGGCATACAGGTTTTCCACTAGGAGCTTCTTGAGGACTTGGTGCACGAGCTTGATGGGCTCTTCCAGTGTCTCAGTGAAGATGAGAATGTCATCTAAGTACACAAGGAAGTGTACTTAGAGGGAAACCTTGCAGACTGCGAGCCCAGGCCAGCGAGTGGGGCATGGAGGTTGTGGTGCAGGAGTGCCACTGGTCTTCAATTTGGTGGGGCCATCTGGGCTGTGACATGGTTAGCCTTAGATCCAGCCCACGGGGCTGCCCTGGAAACAGCGAAGGACTGGCCCACAGTGCCTCTGCCAGTTAAAATGGAGCTCGGGATGGCTTCGAGCACTCAGGCCACCACAAGCGCCTCTGACACAAGTGATGTCAAACTGGCCACACCCACCCTGACCATGCCCACCCGGCTCCCGAAGATCAAACAAAACTCTGATGTGACTCTCGATGAAATCGAGTTTGACACCCCTGCTCTATTCATTTCAGACAAAAGGTTGTCCAATCTTTTCTTTAAAACTTGTAGGAGTGTAGGACAGGGGGTGAAATCCAGCAGGTTCTAACAGGTTCTGGAGAACTGGTAGCGGAAATTTTGAGTAGTTTGGAGAACCGGCAAATACCACCTCTGGCTGGCCCCAGAGTGGGGTGGGAATGGGGATTTTACAATATCCTTCCCCTATAGTGGGGTGGGAATGGAGATTTTATAATATCCTTCCCCTGCCATGCTCACTAAGCCACACCCACAGAACCGGTAGAGAAAAATTTTGGATTTCTCCCCTGGGAGCATCCACAACTTCATTTCTCATTTGTTTTCACCTTTAAGAAGTAAACAGCCCATCCTGCATCCTAGAAAATGATGGTGATGATGATGATGATGATGATGATGATGATGATGATGATGATAATGATGTATTAAACCTTGAAATACAATTTTATATCATTTAGATTCTGTTTTGCCTTGTTTGAGTCACTAAAGTCCCCAAGGACTTTCTTGGCGTCTCTCTGATGATTTGTTCTCCTTGGTGGAATAATTAAAAAACAGTGTAATATTTTTTTCCCCTATACAGCAAAAATGGTCTTCAGAACCTTCGATGAAGAATCTATATAGCAATAGGACTTAGACTTATATACCACTTCAAAGTGCTTTACAGTCCTCTCTAAGTGGTTTTACAGAGTCAGCCTATTGCCCCCAACAATCTGGGTCTTCATTTTTTACCAACCTTGGAAGGATGGAAGGCTGAGTCAACCTTGAGTCTGGTGAGATTCGATCTGCCAAACCTCTGGCAGCTGGTAATCAGCAGAAGTAACCTGAAGTACTGCACTCTAACCACTGCACCACTGAGGCTCTTATTTCTTCATTACTGAATACAAATACAATATAGAAATTTAGGGATGAGGCATAAGAACATCTATTCTGCAATTAATCATTCCTCAATCTGGCATCAGGAAGAAAATCACAGTCTCTGAAAAGGGTGTATTTTTTCCTTCAGTCTAAGTTTTCAATAGAAGAGATGAGCTGTAACTCAGGGTGAGTGTTAGGATATGGATTGAGCCTAACAGATTATCCAGGCAATATATGTGTTCTGTGACTTTAAGTTTTAATACTGCATCATTGTAATGCTGAGTCATGCTGCAATTAGTTGTAAATGTATTTAAGAAAGGTACTGTTATGTATTCAGTTGATGATAAGCTACCATTGTGCTATCATCGTGTGGGTGGGTGGATCTGCTACCATCGTGGTTTGTGAACCAGAGTAGGCTTGTTATTCTAATCAACTACTGTTTGTGTGGTAAGAAGCTTTTTGTGATTTAACTGGTAAAGACTTGGACTGTTTAAAAGACTATGAGATTGTTTATTTTCCACTATAAAGAAAACTTTTGTTAACCAGTTTGCACGTATCTCTTATTTCATTGCTCTCAGCAACGTTTCTCTGTGCACTATACTCTGCTGGTTGGTAACACAACAACAATATCCTTAACAGTGAGCTATGGAGTTCTAACTGCCTTCTGATCTTGATTGTTAGCTTCCCAACGTTGTACTTTCCATCACTGGATGATGCACAAAGATTAGATTATTTGCCGAAGTTAATTTTGGGGAAAAGAAAAATAACATCAAACCTCTTTCTTCATGAATTAATCCAAGTATTTACTCAAGTGAGTATTTTGTCTTCTTTAATACCTTCACAGATGAACAGCTGGCCATATTCTTAGTCCAGAAAAAGAGCAAATTAATTAAAATTGCAAATATGTAAAATAAATAAAGTTAAATAACTAAGTTAAATACGTAATCTACCAAGTTTTTCATGAATTCCTATATAAGCAATTGAAGGCTGCTTAAATGATATCATAAATGATGATTATTAAATAGCACATTAAACTTGTCGATAAATTATTTTATTAAATTATTGGAAAGCTTTGCACTTCAGTCTCTATAGCGAATAAAGTTGACCTTGATGGAATTATACCAGTTCCATTTCTAGGACAATGAGGACTTTAAAAAAAGTTTAATTCCGCAACGAACAAGTAATATTCAAAAGTACATCAAACATACAGCAGTGTTCCAATATCTCAGGGGTTGCCACAAAGATGAGGGAGTCAAACTATTCTCCAAAGTACCTGAGAGTAGAACAAGAAGCTATGGGTGGAAACTAATCTAAGAGAGAAGCAATTTAGAACTAAGGAGAAATTTCCTGACAGTTAGAACAATTATTAAGTGGAACAACTTGCCTGCAGAAGTTGTGAATCCTCCAACACTGGAAATTTTTAAGAAGATGTTGAATAACTGTTTGTCTGAAGTGGTGTAGGGTTTCCTGCCTGGGCAGGGGGTTGGACTAGAAGACCTCCAAGGTCCCTTCCAACATTGTTATTCTATTCTATTCTATTCTATTCTATTCTATTCTATTCTATTCTATTCTATTCTATTCTATTCTATTCTATTCTATTCTATTCTATTCTATTCTATTCTATTCTATTCTATTCTATTCTATTCTATTCTATACAGATGACTCCCTAATTTCACTGAACTAACAGAATAACAGGATTGGAAGGGATCCTTCCACTGCAACTCACTCCTCATGCATGAAACCTTATACTACTTCAGACAAATGGTTATCCAATCTCTTCTTATAAACTTCCAGTGTTGAAGCAAGCATAACTGCAGAAAAAACAATTGCTACCAACCTGCCTTCCATTGAGGACCTGTATACTGCACGAGTCAAAAAGAGGACTGTGAAAATATCTACAGACCCCTCACACCCCGGACATAAACTGTTTCAACTCCTACCCTCAAAATGATGCTATAGAGCACTGCACACCAGAACAACTAGACACAAGGACAGTTTTTTTTTCCTGAATGCCATCACTCTGCTTAACAACTAATTCCCACAACACTGTCAAATAATTTACTAAGATTGTAGTACTATTATTCTTCTCTTCCTTACTAGTTTCTATCTCTTTCCATTTATTACTATAATCATACTGCTTGTATCTTTCAATTTATATTATTTTTATTTGTTTCCTAGTATGATTTGATACTTTATTAGTAACCTTGACTATCACTAAGTGTTGTAACTTTTTATTCTTGATGAATGTATTTTATTCTCCTTATGTACACTGACAGCATGTACACCTAAGACAAATTACTTGTGTGTCCAATCACACTTGGCCAACAAAGAATTCTGTTCTATTCTATTCTATTCTATTCTATTCTATTCTATTCTATTCTATTCTATTCTATTCTATTCTATTCTATTCTATTCTATTCTATTCTATTGGTAATAAAAACTATAATAAGAGGGAGAGGGAGATCCAGCATAACCAGAGTAGTCTGATTCTGTTGTTAAAGGCAAATACAATTGAAAAGAGTTTTAGCCTTCCTGCAAAGTCAATTTTTTTGGTCTGATCTACCACATGGGGCTGACATTACCTAATCAAGGATGGAGGGAAGGGCTTCAGCTGCCCTTATGTACATCATACAGTACATTAGTTGACATTCTCTGTGTGCTTCTCTTTCTCTCTCTCAATATAGATTGCCAAAAAGGATACTGAATTTCTCATAGATGTGGTAGACTCCTCTTCATTGGATGAAACCAACAGAAGACTAAATAACCACCTGTCTTAGATGTTTTGATCTCAATTCCTGAACTGAGGAGAAGGTCGGACATGAAGGTGGAATCTTCCGATCCTTGGAAAGATGCTACATTAAAAAGGTTGTCTATGTCCTCTCATTCACTCCATACTCACAAGATTCAGATAATAGGAAAGTAGATTTTAACTGAATGCTAGGGGGAAAAAAACACCCAAAGTAAGAGCAATTTAACAGGGGAAATCAGTGGGACCGAAGGCTCCTCTTCCTCTCCCCTTAAGAAAAATTTAAAATAGCTGTGTCATAGAGCTGTGTGGATGCCAAGTTGGCAAGTATCAGTGGAAGAAGAAACAAAAGAGGTAGTTTGATCAACATTTTCTTCAAATGTCCAAGAAAAAAGGGACAGAGAGGGATTCATGCTATAGAAACTACACAACAAAACTTTGATGTTGCAGATTTTTAAAAATAAATGATCAACTTTATTTTTAAAGAAGATCATTTTTCTGGCACATACATATTTCGCTAAAAGCTCTGGAAAATGTAAATACAATTTTTTTATTCCTACTGAACCTGGTTGTAGGTTCCAAAAAGTGGATCCTGTACCTTTGGGGAAAATGTGATGATGTTGATTGATTGATTGATCGATTGAATTTGCTTCTAGGCCAAATGTTTAGATTGGTTTGGGTTGACTAATAAAACATCAAGCTGTAGAACAATAATTTCAATGAATCATCCCTCTGATTCTGCTCAACATTTATCTGCTCTTCGATGAATAGGTTTGGGATGGAGAACCAAACATCTGTGACCGAATTCATTTTACTGGGATTTCCCAGTATCCTAAAAGTAAGATTTCTGGTGTTTGTGGGCATCTTGATGATCTATATCTTGACCGTCACTGGGAACATTGTCATCGTTGCAACTGTGGCTTATGATCCTAGTCTCCATAAACCAATGTATTTCTTCCTCAGCAACCTCTCATTCCTAGGAATCATGTACGTCACAGCTACAATCCCTAAACTTTTGACCAATTTACTCACCGTCAAGAAATCTATCAGCCTGACTGGTTGCAAAGCTCAAGCTTTTTGCCACTTTTTCCTAGGGGCCACAGAATTCTTCCTTCTCACCGCTATGGCGTACGACCGTTACATGGCCATCTGCTACCCCCTTCATTACCACACAATCATGAGTAACAGAATTTGCGTTCAACTGGCATGTGGATCCTGGTTTGGTGGCCTGATGACCGTCCTGGTACAGACCATTCTAGTGTTCCGACTTCCATTCTGTGGCCCCAATACTATCAATCACTTCTATTGTGACGTTGGACCATTGCTAAAGCTGGCTTGCACTGACACTCATCCCATTGAATGGATAATCTTTGTTGTTGCCACCATTGTGGTGTTCAGCAATTCCCTGTTGACGGTGGTTTCATATATCTTCATAATTTCTGCTGTGATGAAAATCCCATCCATTTCTGGGAGACAAAAGGCTTTTTCTACTTGTATCTCTCACTTAATTGTTGTTATTCTGTTGTATGGGACAATTATTTTTATATATGTTAGACCAACAGGGCATGCGTCCTTAAATATGAACAAGGTAGTTTCCCTTCTCAATACATTGGTAACACCATTGCTCAACCCTTTTATTTATACCCTCAGGAACAAAGAAGTTAAAGATTCTGTGAAAAGGATCTTCAGAAGAAAGTTATTTGACAACAGCCACAAGTAAATATTTTTTTTAAAATGGAAAAATGACTGTAGAGCATCATAAATCAATGGTAATTCATCTCAGCACTTCATGCATTGCTCTATATTTGAGCGTACACCAACTTCTCAATGAGGCGTTGTTGTTGTTGTTGTTGGACAAAAAAATATTTTTAAATAAAGATATTAAAAAAACAAATAAAAAATCATCTTCAATACAAATACAAATACAAACTGTGTCGTAAAAGATGTACAAGTCTTTTGTGCAACTTTATTCATATATATCCATGTATTGTTAGCCTCATTGATCATATGTTTAACGATGGCTGTTTCTTCCCTCGTTTCATATAAAATGATCTAAGATTTGAGTTAATTTGTGTTATGCCATTCATTCTCCTAAGTCATTCCAATAACAATACTTCTTTATATTGTATTTTATATAATTCTACATTTCTTGTGTTAGGAAAATCTCTACCATATTTCATTTTCATGTCTTTTTAACTAACCATTGGTGAAATGGATCCCATATCTTATAATATTGTTTATCTTCTCGTTTCAAATGTCAATTTACTCATTTCCACACATTCCATTATTTTCTTAATCATTTCGTCTTGCGTTGGCATTTTCTCATTTTTTCCAATTTTTAGTAAACACAATCCTAGCCGCTGTTAATACATTCACAATAAAATATCTCAATTCTCTATTGTATATTTCAGGTACAATCCCCAATAAAAAAATCTCTGGTTTAAAGTCTATGTGTCTTTGTATCATTTCTTCCACCCATGTGTGGATTTTAGTCCAGTATCTTTTAGCTTCTGCACACGCCCACCATATATGGTAGTATGAGCCCAATATCTGTTTACATTTCCAACATTTTTCCGACTTATTCTTGAACATTCTAGCAATTCTTGTCGGGGTAAGTGCCACCTGTAAAACATCGTATACAAATTTTCTTTATCTGTAGTTGACATTGTCATTTTATAATTTTACGACCACAATTTTGCCATTTCTCTAAATCGATTCCATGTCCGAATTTTTTCCCTCAATCAACCATTGTTTCTTTTACTTGTTCATCCTCCAATTTAAGGAGAACACATTTTACTTGTTCATCCTCCAATTTAAGGAGAACACATTTTTCTCCTTCTATCCTGGCCACTTTTTACAGAGGCATGATTGAGAGCATTTTAACAAACTGCATCACTTTGGTTTTTTAACAAATTTCATTCCTGTTTGGTTTGGTGGCAGTAGTGCCTCAGATAGAAAGTCCATACAGAGAGTGGTAAGGACAGCTGAGAAGATTATAGGAAGCTCCCTTCCCGTCATTCAGGATACTGCTTATAAGCGCTATGTGCTTAGAGCTCAAAGCATTGTTAGAGACCCCATACACCCATTTCATGGTCTGTTTCTCTACCTTCCCTCTGGAAGGAGGTTTCAAAGTATTTCTAGCAGGACTTCCAGAGTCTGAAACAGCTTTGTTCTCTATGCCATCCATCTTGTAAACTTGCAAGATTTGTTTCTCTTGCTGTGTACATGTACACATCTGAAGTAGACTGTGTCCATGTCATATATATGGGTACATGCATAATTTTGTATTTATTTATTTATTTATTTATTTATTTATTTATTTATTTATTTATTTATTTATTTATTTATTTATTTATTTATTTATCTTATCATGTTTATGTTTATTTTAGAGATGGAGATCCTTTGAGAGCTGTATGCAACGTAATTTCATTTTAATGAATGCCGATTAGTGTGCAATCAAAGTGACAATGAAGTATGAGCCACAGTGGCACAGTGGTTAGAGTGCAGCACTGCAGGCTACTTCCGTTGCCTGCCAGCTGCCTGCAATTTGGCGGTTCAAATCTCACCAGGCTCAAGGTTGACTTAGTCTTCCATTCTTCTGAGGTGGGTAAAATGAGGATCCAAATTGTTGGGAGCAATATTCTGACTCTGTAAACCACTTAGAGAGGGCTGTAAAGCACTGTAAAGCAGTATATTAGTCTAAGCGCTATTGCTATTGCTATTCTATACTCTATTCTACTTCATAAGCAACTCTTCTAAATTAGGATAATGGTGATTTACGATAGCAATAGCACTTAGCACTTAGACTTATATACTGCTTCATAGAGCCTTGCAGCCCTCTCTAAGTGGTTTACAAAGCCAGCATATTGCCTCCAAACAATCTGGCTCTTCATTTTACTGACCTTGGAAAGATGGAAAGCTGAGTCAACCTTGAAACGGACAGGATCGAACACCTGGCAGTGAGCAGAGTCAGCCTGCAATACTACATTCTAACCACTGTGCCAACACGGCTCATATTAAATGATTGAATTGAATTGAATTGAATTGATTGAATTGAATATGTATCAAAATTCAGATGCTTGGCAACTGGCAAATATTTAGGACAGTTTCAATGTCCCAGGGTCATGTGATCAGCTTTTAGGGCCTTCTGACAAGCAAAGTCCATGGGGGAAACCAGATCCAAGTAATAACCATGTTATTAACTTTAATTTAGGAATTAAAGGAATTAAGGATTCACTTAATTGTGATAAGAAAGGCTGTAAAACGTGGCAAAACTCAACTGTCTCGCTTAGCAAAAGTGGAAATTTTGGACTCAATGCTGGTTATACGTCAAGGGCCACCTCAAATTCCCAGAAACCAACAGTCTCCCCAGCTTCATCTCAATATACAAGAGTATTTCTGAACCTTCTTGAAAATCTTAATAAGTCTTCCTTGAATGGTTTGGTAGGCCTAGACAAAGTTATCGCCAAAAGAAAGACCTTCTAATTAATCTGCCCTCTCAATGATCAATCCCTTTTTCTCAGCTTGCCCGAATAATATCAGATGACTCATTTCCATTATTTCAAAGTTGTTTTTTGAAGACATCCATCCAGCCATAAATTACTAATTGATCTAAGGGGAATTATTACATCAGTTACAATATCCCTGAGGAGCGATTAAGGGAATACAATTTTCTGGCTATTCTGTTTTAGGAAAGAGAGCTATATGTAGAATCTTTCCAGGTTAAAATTATCTTCACAACATCTTTGATGATGGCCAGGAGGGTAAGAAAGATTCTCTATTTTTTTTTCTTGTTGACCATGTTGTGGTTTTTGACAATTTTGTATACATTGTGTTGAAACGTCAATCTAAGCACGTTGCTGCATCATGAGTGCAGATTCTTCTTACTGAGATTAAGTATATCAGCCGAAAACATACAACGTTGCTGTATGGAAATTGGCAAGGCTGTTACCTAATTTAAAATCTCAGGTTTGAGGCAGGTGGATCAGAATCAGAATCAGAATAAAGCTGGAAGGACCACAGGTCTTCTAGATGAAGTAGAATCTATTTAGTAGATGCAACATTGAAATTGCTTGGGATTTAAGGTGTAGAAGTGAGAGAGATTTTTAAAAAGGGACATTGCATTGTTTTGCTAAATCCTACTATGGAGAACCCTCTACTAAGATCTAGCCATGGAGGAACAGAAGTTTCATAGGCTCCCTGATTCTAGCAGTTGTCGATGTGATGATCCACATACATATACATATATTTTATTTGTCAAACATGTATAAGATTACAGATATAAGTATAAACATGATTATGAATACAGGAAATGGATAGGAATAAATGGGGACATTAGGACAGGGACGGTAGGCAAGTTGGTGTGTTTATGCACGCCCCCTTACAGACCTCTCAGGAATGGGGTGAGGTCAACAGTAGACAGTCTAAGGTTAAAGTTTTGGGGGATTCGGGGATGAAACCACAGAGTCAGGTACTGCATTCCAGGCGTTGACCACTCTGTTGCTGAAGTCATATTTTCTGCAATCGAGTTCGGAGTGGTTTACCTTAAATTGGTATTTATTGTGTGCTCATGTATTAATGTGGTTGAAGCTGAAGTAGTCATTGACAGGTAGCACATTGTAGCGGATAATTTTGTGTACTACTAAGTCAGACCAAAGGCGGCATAGTTCTAAGTTGTCTAAGTCCAAAATTTCAAACCTGGTGGCATAAGACATTCTGTTGTGAGCAGAGGAGTGGAGGACTCTTCTCGTGAAATATCTCTGGACTCGCTCAATTGTATTAATGTCCGATATGCAGTGCGGGTTCCAGTCAGATGAGTTGTATTCGAGAATTGGTCTAGCAAAGGCTTTTGGTAGATGGAGATGATACACAGAGAGCAGGAGAAACCCACCTTCTCCATCATTTTAGGATTCTACGACTTGGAATTAGCTGGTTTATTCTATGGATGTAGAATTATTGATAAAGAAATCCATAATGGTCCTTTTTAAAGAATTCATTGTATGGAGATTCTCAGTCATCCAGGTCATGGTTGTCCCTGCCAGTAAAAGTGTGAGTGTCACCCACACTTATAGCAAAAAGGAAGTTTGGACTGTTCTGGGGTGATGTAATGAAGGGGCTTGTGTTCTGAAAGGGTATTGGGCAATTTCTATTGTGGCTTAATGGCTTTAATCCTGGTTTTGGTCTTGAGTGAGGGGCTAATCCTACCATTCTGCCTTTGTTCAGACTTTGCTGCAGGGAATTTCAAAATATCCTGTCTTGAATGGATGACCAAATCTGCATTCCTAAAAGGTTCCTCCTCAGTTTCTGCTGGGGGGCAGGGAGAGTGGGGCTGCTTCCTGCCTCTAAAAAAACCATCTTTCTGAAATATGTTGGAACCACAAAGGAGAGAACTGGAAAGGTTGGCAGGCTTTGAAATAGCTACAAAGGTGAAATATCTAGGAGTTCAGGTTGCAGCTTCTAATATAAAACTTTTTCAAAATAACTACGAGGAATTATGGCACAAGATTCAAAAGGACCTTGAAACTTGGAAGAAATTGCAACTATCTTTCCTTGGCAGAATAGCAGCTATTAAGATGAATGTTCTACCTAGATTTTTGTTTTTATTTCAAATGATTCCGGTGCTCAAAAGTGATAAGATATTGATGGAATGGCAAGCAGGTCTAAATAAATTTATTTGGAATGGGAAAAAACCAAGAGTTAAACTTAAAATCATGCAAGATGTTCGTGAAAGAGGTGGCCTCAAAGTTCCAAACCTACGTTTATACTATGAGGCAGCAGTGTTGACACAAGTGGGTGATTGGTTTGGTACAACGAAAATAGAAATTTTGAATATAGAAGGCCATGACTTGGAATTTGGTTGGCATGCATATTTATTCTATGAAGATAAGTTGGATAGGGTATTTAAAAGTCACATTTTGAGACATGCTTTGATGAGAGTTTGGAAGAAGCACCAGCTTCAATTGGATTACAAAATACCTTTGTGGTTGGATCTTGGGCAGATTATGCCAAATATAAAGTCACTCGGGGAGATTTTATACAAAGAGATGCTTTTTAATGATGGGGGCAGATGGAGTTTGAAACCTTTGAATACTCTGTTGGAAGAAGGGAAGAATTTAACTTGGTTGCAGTACCTTCAACTTCAAGCGAGATGGAGAGAAGATCAGAAAATTGGACTAATGTTACATGAAGAAGATTTGGTGACTCAGATAAAATGTAAAGGGCCGTTGCATATTAAGCGAGTGTACAATTTATTGTTAGAAAGAGATTCAGAGGGTGAATTAGTTAAAGATTGTATGATAAAATGGGCACAACATTTTGCAGAACCAGGAAACATGGGAAAAGATCTGGGTCCAGAATGTTAAATTTACACAAGCACAGAATGTAAGGGAAAATTTTTATAAGATGTTTTATAGATGGCATTTAGATCCCAAAAAATTATCATGTATGTATCCAAGTGTTCAACCTAAATGTTGGAGGTGTGATTGTTTGGATGCAACATATTTTCATATTTGGTGGACCTGCAGAAAACTGAAAGCATTTTGGATTAAACTTTGGTGGGTTATGCAGAACGTTTTGAAGAAGAAGCTTGAATTTTCTCCTGTTTTTTTTGTTGGTGATAGTTAAGGATTGCTCACCGACTGAAACAAGACTGATCTTATATATGAGTACTGCAGCTAGACTACTGATTGGTCAATACTGGAAAAAAGATAGTGTACCTACTATAGAGGAATGGATATTGAAGATGTCTAATTTTGCAGAAATGGCTAAGATTTCTGCATACCTAAAAGACAGGACCCATGAAGCCTTTGCTAGGGAGTGGAAGAAATGGGTAGAGTATATGCGGAATAAATATCAAAGTAATAAGTTTCAACTAGTATTTGATTCATAATTATATCTATTAATTATTTTATTAAATATTTGAATTTACATTTTTATTATGTTATACATTTATATTAATATTTAGATAAATTATAATGTTAAAAATAAGTTTATATATCTGATAGATCAGCTTTACTTTATCTAATTTTAAAAAAAATTATGATGTATTATTTGAATTTTATATATTTTTTAAAATAATATTACTAAGACTGAATATTTGGAATTATATTTAATGTTAAACATTTATATTATATTATTATTCTAAAAATTTATGATGCTCAAAATTAATTTTTTTATATATTTGTTATATTTGCTATATTTGTTAGACTGCTGTTAAGTTCTTACAAATGATTTATGGTTACTATATATTTGAATTAAGGGGGTAAAAGAGGGTGTTAGAAGCTTAGATTAATTCTCTTATTATTTAATGTTAAATTCATTATATTTTTAGCTGGATCTCACCTTTTTTTTGTTGTTGTTTGATGTTGAGATTGATATATATGATTGGTTAATAAAGGAAGTCAGGGGGGAGGGATAGGGAGGGAAAGGGAGGGGGTGGTAGTAGGTTGGGGGGATTGGTGGGGGGAAAGGGGTATAAAAATTGTATTGTAAAACTTTTTCAATTAAAAAAAAACACCTTTCTCCATTCCTCATCTAGGAAAATATAATATTCTGCCTTTTTTAATATTCCTCAAAATATTTCATTCTTCTAAAATGGGGATGAGCTTCCCACATCCAAAATGTGCTTGCTTCCTATAGGGAACGGAACATTCTTCTTTTGCTTGAAAATGGTTTGCTTCTCATTCAAGAAGCTTCTCCAGAACTGGAAAAGTGAGAGAAAACAGTTCCTCTTTGGAAGCTTAAAAATAGGTTACTATCTACAACCTGCTAAAGAAACATTTTAGGAATATTTTGGCGTTGGAGCTCTTTCAGTCAATTGGGTCTTTACCTGGAATCTCTCTCTCTCTCTCTCTCTCTCTCTCTCTCTCTCTCTGTGTGTGTGTGTGTGTGTGTGAGGCAATAGTGACAAGAAGATTCCAGAGAAAGAAACAACTGCTTTGTGTCAAAGAAGGAAGCACAACATTCAGAGTCTCAAAGATGCAATGAATCACCCTTTGGATTTCTTTTTAACCTTCGCACTGCACAGTCCTATCAGTTCTTCTTCTTTAATGCTCAAATCACTTTCTCCTCCTTTCCCTCTCTTCTCCCCTTCTCCTCCCCCACTCCAAAAAAGTAAAATGAGACAGAAATATGGGATTATAGGGGTTACATTTAAAAGCAAACATTGCTTGGAGCAAAAATTAACTGCCCCCACAGTAAGCCAAGGTGCAGAATTCCCAAATCCTCTTTCCAGACAATTCCAATCACCATCCTACCAGTCAAATAATAACAATAACAACTGAAATCACTAAAAAGAGAGTTGTCCCAACAGAGAATCTGCCTGAATTTTAGAGCTGGCTATTCTGTTATGAAAAAACTCCCAAGTCTTTGGAATGCCTGTTTTCTTAGTCACTGGCCTTAAGATGTTTTGAATTTTCCTCATCATCTTACAAATATCTACCATCTTTTATGCATAAAATTGTGAGCATTTAGTCTGGACAATTTTATTTGCATTTATTTAATCTAATTGGCACTCAAAAAGCATTGAGACGGTTGCCAAGGTTTACAGTAGCACATTCCAGGTTCAAAGAATAAAATTGATGTTGGTAAAAGTTTGTCTGATTGTTCAGATAAAATTACGATATTTCTACTTCAATTACTATACCTTTTTTAGTCTTTCTTTTGCTTTTTTAGCAATCATAATCTGAGCATGTAAAGACTATTCCCATATGAGACTTCAGCTATCAGTCCTGTATGTCAAACTGTTATTTGATGCCTTCCCAATTAAACATCTTTCTTTCTTTATCTATGGAAATTCTCAGTCAACCAGGTCATGGCTGATTCAAAGGTGTTTTTTTCAAAAGGTATAAGTGCACTTTCTTTGTTTTTCCTTGAAGATGTTTTGCTTCTCATCCAAGAAGCTTCAACAGTTCTGACTGGATGCTGGTGGTGAGGGCAGGGGATTGAAAGATTAATTCTGTAAGGAAGAACTAATAGTACCACCCTCCCCATGCCATCTAGTGGGAACTGATGAAACTCCTTGAATGAGAAGTGAAACATCTTCAAGGAGAAACAAAGAAAGTCCAGTTGCCTTTTGAAAAAGCGCCTTTATTTAGTAAGATATTTTTCTGCTGAAATGTGCTCTTCTTTTATTCCAGAAAAAGTGAAGATGGCCAGTGTAACTTCTGAAATATCAATCCAAACCCTGAAATCTAATGTGGTGCACCTGAATTTTGACATTACGTTAGTGACTTTCCATATACTTCTTGGCATAATATATTGCAAATGACAAAATGCTTTTCCTTTTTTTCATTAAATGTGTAGGTGTTATAACAAGAATAGCCAGTTTTCCAGACAGAAAAATTTAGATAAATAGAAGATTTCAGAAATTTTAAATGCACTGTGCTTCCTACATCCTTCCTTCTTGGCATTTTCCTACACACTTCCTTCCTGGGATTTTTTTCTTCATTTGTTTCTGTTTCTTAACTTTATTTGTAAATGTAATGCACAAGTTAGTGATAATTTCATGAAATGCTACATGTTATCTGAGCCACCGCTGAGAAATCATTGTCAATTTTGAAACGATGGAGCCTGGGAATATGTCCCAAGTAACTGAATTCATCCTATTAGGAATTCCTTTTCTGTATGATTTTCACCGAGTCTTCTTTGTGGTGGGTCTGTTCATGTACCTTGTAACCATCCTTGGGAACGGCTTCATCCTCATCATCGTTGCAATTGAGCCAAGACTTCAGACCCCGATGTACATCTTCCTGAGCAACCTTGCTTTCCTGGAGATCTGCTATACCTCCAGTGGGGTACCCAAATTGTTACAGACATTTATACAAACCAAGACGACCATCTGCTTCCACTGTTGCCTTACTCAAGGATTTTTTCACAACTGTCTTGGTAGTACAGAACTTTTTACCCTCACCGCTATGGCCTTTGACCGCTATCTGGCCATCTGCAAACCCCTTCAGTATCCCATCATGATGTCCAAACATCTGTGCCTTCAAATGTCTTTGGCCACCTGGTATGCCGCCTTTGTGATGATCTTTTTTATTTATTTCAACATTTGGAGATTGCCGTTCTGCGGGTCCAATATTGTTAACAGTTACTTCTGCGATTTGGGTCCTCTGTTGAGCCTTGCCTGTGCAGACACCCATTTTATTGAGTCTCTGATATTGTTCAATGCTTTTATAATCATTATTATGACGTTGCTTCTCACGATTATGTCGTATGTTTTCATCATTGCCACCGTCCTGCGCATTCCCTCCACTGTAGGGCGGAAGAAGGCCTTCTCCACCTGCACATCACACCTGTTGGTGGTGTCCATATTGTATGGCGCTCTTGTCTTCATGTTTGTGAGGCCCAACATCCACTCCTCAAACCGCGTGACAAGGACTGTGGCTGTCTTGAACACCACTCTCATACCAATGCTGAATCCTTTCATATACACAATTCGGAATGCCGAAGTCAAAAAAGCCATCCAGAATGTAATCCATAAAAGGAAAAGGATCTTAAATGGAAATAATGATCGGTACAAATAAATTAAATAAATAAATTAAAGGAGGAGTGGAATCATTTATTCCATATATATATATATATTTGGTATATATATATACCAAATTTAGGGGTCCTGGATTGAAGCTGAAAGGGGAAAGGGAGCAGAATGCCCCCTCCCATATGTTGGGGTAGACCAGGTGTCTCAATAGAAAAACACTTAATCTTTCCCCTGGCTCAAGCTGCTGACGGGAGGAGAACTGTGGAGATGATGTTATCTCAGCGGATGGCAAACCACACTGAGTAAACAACATTAACACAAGGTCCTAATCTTATCAGGAATGTAAAGACAGGATGTCTGGCAGAGACCCTATCTCAAAAATGCAAGGCATGGGCATTGTTTGTCACAGGAAGGACATGAGGGAAACACGAAGGGCCCACGTGGAATTCACGAGCTTTCTTTAGCCAATCAGTACAAAGTAAATGTTGACTAATGTTTTGCCATGGTAGTTGTAAAATGACAATAAAAGGGAGCCTTTTGGATGGGGTCAGTGTGCCTTCCACAAGGTGTCCTCCCACCAAGGGGCCTTCCCGTGAAATCATCTTCCTGCCTATGCATCTTTGTTCATCGAAACAACAGACAACTTGTGGCTCAGAAGGTTAATTCAACTGCCTAACATGCAGGAAGCCCAAGTTTGAATCCAAGTAAGGGTATGGCTAAATGAAAGCTAAAGTGCTTGAAATAGATCTATACTAGTCTCCCTTTATTTCTTTATCAACAAAACATAAATTTGGTATAAAATGGTTTGTCATGAATACGACTGCTTGAGGGCTCCTGGATTGGAGCTGAAAGGTGAAAGGGAGCAGAATGCCCCCTCCCACATGTTGGGGTAGACCAGGTGTCTTGATAAAAATATATATCCCAACTTTCTTCTTACAATATATATATATGTGTGTGTGTGTGTGTGTGTGTGTGTAAGACAACAAAAATATCCAGAGAATTAGCCTATAAGAGGAGATCCCTGTTTGCTGCTTTTATAGATTTTATAGCAGCATTTGATATGGTAAACAGAGAAGTACTATGGAATAAACTGAAATCTCTTAAAATAGAACCTAGACTGCTGGATTTGATTAAAGCCCTTTACACAAGTACCTGTTTGAGGGTACGGAATGGGTTTAATGAGGCTCTGACTAACAGGATTCACACAGGTAAAGGGGTAAGGCAAGATGTATCCTGGCCCCATTATTATTTAGTTTATATATTAATGACTTGCCCAGGTTAATGAAGGATCCCATGGTACACAGGCTGATCATCCTAAATACTTACTGTAACAGTTTGCTTTATGCTGATGATATGATTTTATTATCATACTAGCTGAATACCTACCCATGCTCCACTATGAAACTATGTGATCGGGCTTGATAAATAAACACTTATAGCTTGAAAATTAATGAGTCATTATGATCAGCCTCTCCTCTTCCCTTCTCTCCCTCAGCCTTGCTCCCCCTCCCCTATCCTATCCCCTGCTTGCTGCTGTGAAAGTAAAACTGAAACTGAAACTCCTCTCCTCTGCTTGTGTTTTGCTTGTGTCTTTTCAAGTGGGGAGGGGGAGTAGAACTCCTTAGCATCAGAGCGTGTTAATAATATAGAAAATCCTAATACTCTGATGGTAATTTCAAAAAATCCTTTCTTAGTGAGCACCTAGAAGCCAAGAGGAACATATGTGGCAAATTTCAAGTTTGTAGGCTTTACAGTTCTGGAGATTTGTGACAATGTATGAGTGTCATTTCACTTATATATATATAGATTCATTAATAGGATTATGTAGGCTATTAAGAATATTCAGCTCTTACTGCCAGGATAACTCCCTAATCATTAGTAAATCTAAATAGAAAATAATGGTGTTTGGAAAACAGCATCAGAAACATAGGTGGCAATTAGAAGGTGAATCAATTGAAAAGGCTAACACCTTTGTATATTTAGGCATAACCATTTCCAAGACTGGATCTTGGGCTTGGAGTATACTCAGAGCACAGAACATCCATTTGAATTTACTGCTTAAACTAAAGAACCATAGTTACTCATGGTCCCTAGCCCCATTAATTAAAGTAGCTAAGGTCCCTAGCCCCATTAATTAAAGTAGCTAAGGTTACCCCATGCTCTTCTATGGAGCAGAGGTTTGGGGACTACGTTCAACCACAGTCCCAGAACATTCACAGTCCCAGCATTTGAGATGTATTTTGGGTGTAGAACCAAGAACATCTGCTGCAGCCGTTAGACCTGAATTCATACAGTTCACGCACTATGCAAAATTAGAGCATATAACTACTGGCGCAAAGTCAATGACATGGAGACTGAGAGACTCCCCAAGTTATGTCTACTAGAGCAAATAAAGTTACAATCTCAAATCTCCTGGATCCCCAAATTAACAAATTTTGTAGGAAGCGGTGGCCTTTCTGTCTCTCGCGTAACAGGAGAACAATTGAAAAAAAAAAGAGCTGCCCAAAGAATGAAGGATATAGAAGCACAAAATGATACAGCTATCCTTAGTAAGGTGGGTAACTTGAAATGGCTGAGGAAATACAAATCACTTTTCAAGCAGACAGCTAATTGAAGTTACAACTGCCAAAACATCTTAGGGTGATATTTATGTGAGCGAGATTCAATCAGCTTGACACAATGGTCAAGCTGATTGAATCAGCTTGACCATTGTATAGAATGGGAGATTCCATTCTATACCCCACAATGAGGGTCTCTGCATTTGCGGAGACAGAGGTAGTGGCAGAGGTAGAAGACCTGGCTCACATCCTATTTGACTATTGCCTGTAAAAGGGTGGGAAAGACAGGTACCTTGGTCCATGATAAGCGATGGATTTAGCCCAATTACTCACGAGACAAGCTATTTCTTTAATCAGTATTTATTGCAGGCCTGGAAGCTTCCTAGGCCCTAGGCATCATAGGTCACTGACCTCTGATCTCCTCTCCTCTAGGTGAACATCTGGAACTGCTGGACAAGCACGTGGAGAGTGTTTATATACAAGGGAGGAGTGGCCAGGAGGTAAGGAGTGGCCAGGGGTCAGGTGGGGATGTACATACTGTATTAACCCTTAAGGGGCTGGGCTTGAAGGTATAGGCACAGTTAGGCATTTACTCTGACAGTCCATATACCAAACGAATGACCCATTGGGATCCCCATATCAAAACAACTTACTTTACATGTGTCCAGAACCTGAAAATAACATTTAACACAGCACAGTACTTAAACAAAATGGTTCGGTTGAGATCTGCATACATGGGGCTGATTGGGGTAGATTGTAAGGGTGACGCTGAAATATAATTTTATGTCATTTTATTCTATTATGTATTCAATTATGCTGTATCTTATCCTATCATTATTGTATTTTACCTTACTTTTATTTTTAAATTGTGTCTATAATTTATTATAATTTATTTTATTTTATTATATTTATATACTGCCCTTCGCCCGAAGGACTCAGGGTGGTGAACAGCCATAGTAAAACAGTATACAAAATAGAAAATTTAAAAATATATTAAAATAATTAAATCACAGGCTGAATTTAAAACTCCCAGCTAAAACCATTTTTTTTGTTTTAAAACCCCTTTAAAAACCCAATTAAAATCATTTATCCCATCAGAGTGGCTTGCTGGAATAACAGGGTCTTCAGTGCACCATGGAAGGCACGGAAGTCGGGGATCCTTTGTATGTCCAGGGGCAATTCATTCCATAGGGCAGGGGCCCCCACAGAGAAGGCTTTCCCCCTGGGGGTCGCCAGTATACATTGTTTGGCTGACGGCACCCTGAGGAGGCCCTCTCTGTGGGAGCGTATCGGTCGGTGGGAGGTAATCAGTGGCAGAATGCGGTCTTGTAGATAGCCAGGCCCTAAGCCATGAAGCGCTTTAAAGGTGGTAACCAACACCTTATAAAATTTTACTGGTGATATGTGTTTGAACCTTGTGCTTTGATATGGCCTGCAGGCTAATCAATAAAGCTATCGTATCCCTAAGAAATGTAATTAATAGAAAATCAATTCAAAAAATTCAAAAAGAAGAAAAAAAAATGAATTTGAGCCCTCTTTTCAGACAGAAATATTGTTGAGCCCTGGTTTATTTCTGAATATTTTTATTTATTTATTCAATTTCTATAGCCACCCAACTCAACCAAGGGACTCTGGGTGACTTACAATAAGAGATGTAAACTGTTGTTAAATTCTTGGTTTTCTCATTCACACCTGAACACTTACTCATCATTCTGTTCTTATTTATTTATTTATTAATTCATTTGTTCATGCTGTCAGGGTTCCGACGGATGCCCTAATTAAATCATGAGCCTCGAGCCAAACTTCAAAAGAAATCCACTTATTTATTAGGAGCTCCATGTTGGCATGTTCCTAAATGAAGCCAACTCTGACCTGATGTAATTTATGGCCCTAATCATGACCCTCTTTCCCCCCTCCCCCCGGGATCAATTTCATGGGTTGTAGAGACTACTCCCCTCCAGCCGCAGTGGTTAACCCTGGGAGACAGCCTTGAGAAAGATATGTCTGGAATGCACTCCTGTCTTTGGCTGCTGGCTGTTTCATTGGTTTTCCCATGCCTATGGGAACCCCCTTGCCTATGGCAACTCGAGAGCAGGCCAGGGATGCTTTGCAAGTTTTTTTTTATTTGATTTATATGCTGCCCTTCTCCAGAGACTCAGGACGGCTTACAATGCATTAAGCAATAGCCTTCATACTTTTGTATATTTATACAAAGTCAGCTTATTGCCCCACACAAACTGGTTCTCAATTTACCTACCTTAGAAAGGATGGAAGGCTGAGTCAACCTTGAGCCTGGTGAGATTCAAACTTACAATAATTGCAGACAGCTGGTAATTAATCACAATGCACAATGCTGAGCTATCCAGGCTCCTGGAGTTGACACATTCCTTCATTCATTCATCACATTGTTAAACTGCCCTTCTCCCTCACAGGAGATGTTAGATAAACATCATTGAAAGAGTAAAATAGAGGGAGAAATTGTTAAAAAAGACAGAAAAAAATATATACATCACATCATATATATTATCCTGATTAGCCATCCTGGTTTTCATAATGTCCACACAAGGCCTTAGATATTGCCTTTTGTCCTTTAGATTTATGATTACTTTCTTCCACCCATTTCACTCTCACTTCACTTTGCTTAGTCTCAACACATTCACTCTGTCTTCATACATTTGCTCACAATTCAATTATCATTTTGTCCCTCACTAGTGATCAAATCCTATCAATATAATTTATTCATGCCTATGGCTCACTATTCAATCAGACCATTTTAATTTGTTTTCCCGTTCATTCTTGATCCTAACTCTTTTTTTAAACAATGGATTTATCTCATTCCTCCATTATACACCAATATATTTGGAGTTCTTTATAAAATTATATTTTCTTGAAGGGAAATTTTACATCACTTGAAATACCCCTGAGGACCTGTTAAGAAATCACATAAGGAAAAAAAAATCCTCTCAGCTATTCACACTTACAAAGAGAGTTATATGTGAAGGCTTTTCCTTCTTAATATGGTCTCCAGGAACACATTCAATCATGACTAAGAAGGTAAGAACAGAGATTATCTATTTGATGTGGACTGTAATCTTGGTTAAAGACTGTGCCCTTAACAATATCTGTAAAACTGATGTTTATGAGAGAAAAAAAAAATCATCTTTTTTTTCCTGTGCTCAAAGGAGAAAATCTTTACACGTGGAAGCTGTGATGATAGATAGCTAAATAGCTAACTAGCTAGAGAGAGTGTGTGAGACAGAGAGAGGTGATAGATAATAGAAGACAAACAAACAGATAGACAGGCGAGAGAGAGAGAGAGAGAGAGAGAGAGAGAGAGAGAGAGAGAGAGATGATAGATTGATAGATCAATAGATGATGGATGGTTGATGGATAGATTGTAGATGGATAGATTGTAGATGGATAGATGATAGATGGATAGGGTGGATGGATTGGATAGATTGGATAGATTGGATAGATGGATGGACAGACAGACAGATGGATAGATGGAGAGGGGAGAGAAAGACAGAGAGAGGTAGACAGACAGACAGATGTAGACTGAGCCATTCCTGAATGTAGGCGATGCTATTGGAATGATAGCCATAAGTCATAGCAAGTTTTGGGATCCCAGGTTTCATATGGCATTGAAAATCATCCCAGGATTCAAATTCTTTTCATGGAGATGTTGATATAAAATCACGACTGGACCAGAGCTGGAAATCAGCCAAACAATGGAGGGAGTTTAGGAGGAGATTATGCTGGACATCAGCCAAATATAATATGCTGGAAATCAGCCAATAATGGTGGTTGGCTTGGAGGAGATTATATTGAAATTAATTAAATAGTTGGTGTTTTTAGAGGGGACTATGCTGAGAATCAGCCAAACTGAATACGTTGGAATACAGCCAAACAATAGAAGGAGGTATGGTAGAAAATATGTTGGAAATTAGACTAAATAAAACATGTTTTTGTGATAAACCTGTGTAATATGTAAAAAAATCAAGATAAATTGATAAAGCTAGATATTAAGATCTGAGGATAAGGGTCAAAGGATTAAAAACTAGATAGAATTTTGTTTTATAAAGTGTAATAAAAATGGGGTTGTACTGATTTGAAATTAAAATCAATGGTGATAAAATTGTAAGGTAAACACTTAGAATAAGAGGTTAGAATATTGTCAAAAATTACTTAGATATGGATTGCAAAAGATACAAGCTGAAGAACAACAAGATATGACTAGGATTGATATAGAGATATAAAAATGAGTGAAAGTGAATTTGAAATTAACTTGTATTGATATAATGGATTTGAAGACGTTAGAATTGATGTTAAAATTGGTTCTGTTCAGTTTTGAATTTTTTACTTCTAAAAGATGTAATGGGAAATTGTGAATGGAGCTTGTTAAAGGATTGTAAGCATGGTAACCATGTGTGACCGGATTGAGACTTTGCTCTTGAAAATTATATTTTATGTTTAAGTTTGGGAAAAAATTAAAAAAAAAGATATTTGCAAAAAAAAAAAAAGAATAAAAAGATAAAACACTTAGTGATAGTCAAGGTTACTAATAAGCTATCAAATCGTACTAGGAGTCAAATAAAAACAATATAAATTGAAAGATACAAACAAGATGGTTATAGTCATAAGTGGGAGGAGATAGGTAATAGGAAGGATGAGAAGAAGAAGAATAGTAATACAGTCTTAGTAAATTATTTGACAGTGTTGTGCAAATTAGTTCTTAAGCAGAGGATGGCATTCGGGAAAAAAACTGTCCTTGTGTCTAGTTGTTCTGGTGTGCAGTGCTCTGTAGTGTCGTTTTGAGGGTAGAAGTTGAAACAATTTAGGTCCAGCATGTGAAGGGTGTGTGGATATTTTCACAGCCCTCTTTTTGACTCGGGCAGTATACAAATCCTCAATGGAAGGCAGGTTCGTAGCAACAGTTTTTTCTGCAGTTCTAACTATCCGTTGAAGTCTGTGTTTGTCTTGTTTGGTTGCAGAGCCAAATCAGACAGTTATGGTGGTGCAGATGACAGACTCAATCATCCCTCTGTAGAACTGGATCAGCAGCTCTTTGGGCAGTTTGATCTTTCTGAGTTGGCAAGGAAAGAACTTTCTTTGTTGAGCTTTTTTGATGAGGTTTTTGATCTAAGGTGTCCATTTTAAGTCTTGAGATATGACAGAACCTAGAAACCTGAAGGACTCTACTGTTGATACTGTGTTGTCCAGTATTGTAAGAGGTGGTAGTACAGGAGGTTTTCTGCTAAAATCCACCACCATTTCTATGGTTTTGAGAGTATTTTAGGAAGTTTTTGGCTTTGAGGCTCTTTCAGTCAATGGGGTCTTTACCTGGAATCTCATGAGTTCATGGAGGTGGGGATAAGGGTGAAACCAAGATCTCAGAGAAGGAAACAATTGCTTTGTGTCAAAGGAAGGAAGCACAACATTCAGAGTCTCAAAGATGGAATGAATCACAGTTTGGTTTTCTTTTTAATCTTCGCACTACACATTCCTATCTGTTCTTCTTCTCTAATGCTCAAATCACTTTCTTCTCCCCTCTCTCTCTTCTCCTCTACCCTCCTCCCCAAAAAAGTAAGATGAGACAGAAAGACGGGATTGTAGAGGCTAACTTTAATAGCAAAGATTGCTTGGAGCTAAAATTAATTGCCCACAAATTAAGTCGAGGTCCAAAATTCCCAAATCCTCTTTCCAGGCAATCCCAATCACCCTCCTGCAGGTCAAATAATAACAATAACAGCTGAAATCATTAAAAAATAAGAGTTGTCCCATGAAAGAATCTGCTTCAATGTAGAGCTGGCTATTCTGTTATGCAGGAACTCCCAAGATTTTGGACTGCCTGTTTTCTTAATTGCTGGCTTAAGATGTTTTGAATTTTCTCCATCATCCTACAAATATCTATCATTTTTTTTTATGCATAAAAATTGTGAATATGGAGATCGGACAAATTTATTTGTATTTCTTTGATCTGATTGGCACCCAGAAAGCACTGAGACAGTTGCAAAGGTTTATAGTAGCACTTTTCAGGTTCAAAGAATAAGATTGATGTTGGTAAAAAATTGTCTGATTGTTCATATAAGATAACTATATTTCCATGACTATACCTTGTTTTATTCTTTCTTTTGCTTTTTTTTAGCTATCATAATCTGAACATATAAAGATTATTCCCATATGAGATTTCAGCTATCAATCCTGTATGTCAAAATGTTCTCACTGGATGGTGGAGGAGGAATGGAAAGATTAATTCTGATAGGAAGACCTAATCCTTCCATTGCTCCATCCTATGCCATCCAGTTAGAACTGATGAAGCTTCTTGGACGAGAAGCAAAACATCTTCAAGGAAAAACCTAGAAAGTCAGTTGCCTTTTGAAAAAGCACCTTTGAGTTCTCCTTTATATAGTAAGATATTTCTTTCTGCTTAAATGTGTTGTTCTTTTATTTCAGGAAAACAGAAGATGGCCAGTGTAACTTCCGAAATATCAATCCAAACACTGAAAACTAATGTGGTACACCTGGATTTTGGCATTACCATAGCATTTTTTTGTGTACTTCCTTGCATAATATATTGCAAATGATAAAATGCAATTCAGTTTAATTAAATGTGAAGGTGTTATAATAATAGTCACTTTTCCAGACAGACAGATTTAGATAAACAGAGCATTTCCGAAGTTTTAAATGCACTGTGCTTCCTTCCTACACTTTTCCTTCCCGATTTGGGATTATTTTTTCTTTATTTGTTTCTGTTTCTTAACTTTATTTGTAAATGTAGTGCACTCGTTAGCAATAATTTCATGAAATGCTAGATGTCATCTGAGCTACTGCTGAGAAATCATTGACAATTTTGAAACGATGGAGCCTAGGAATATGTCCCGAGTAACTGAATTCATCCTATTAGGAATTCCTTTTCTGTATGATTTTCACCGAGTCTTCTTTGTGGTGGGTCTATTCATGTACCTTGTAACCATCTTTGGGAATGGCTCCATCCTCATCATCGTCGCAATTGAGCCAAGACTTCAGACCCCGATGTACATCTTCCTGAGCAACCTTGCTTTCCTGGAGATATGCTATACCTCCACCGTGGTACCCAAATTGCTACAGACGTTTATACAAACCAAGACGACCATCTGCTTCCACTGTTGCCTCACTCAAGGATTTTTTCACTTTTGTTTTGGTAGTACGGAGCTTTTCATCCTCACCGCTATGGCCTTTGACCGCTATCTGGCCATCTGCAAGCCCCTTCAGTATCCCATCATGATGTCCAAGCAGGTGTGCCTTCAAATGTCTTTGGCCACTTGGTACGCCGCCTTTGTGATTCTCTTGCCTAATACTTTCATCCTTTGGAGTCTGCCATTCTGCAGGTCCAATGTTGTGGACAGTTTCTTCTGCGATATCGGTCCTCTGTTGAGCCTTGCTTGTGCGGATACCCATCTCATTGAGTTTCTCGGATTGTTGGTCGCCTTTGTCAGCGTGATTATGACCTTGCTTCTCATGATTCTGTCCTACATTTTCATTATTGGAACCATCCTGCGCATTCCGTCCGCCGTAGGGCGGAAGAAGGCCTTCTCCACCTGCTCATCTCACCTGTTGGTGGTGTCCATATTATATGGCGCTCTTCTCTTCATGTATGTGAGGCCCAACGTCCACTCCTCAAACCGCGTGACAAGGACTGTGGCGGTCTTGAACACCACTCTTACCCCAATGCTGAATCCTTTCATATACACAATTCGGAATGCTGAAGTCAAAAAAGCTGTCCAGAATGTAATCCATAAAGGAAAAGGATCTTACACGGAGGTAATGATTGGAATAGTTCCAGAACTCTCAAATGTTGTAGGAATAAGATGAGATTTAGAAAACTGTCACATCAATGACATTTTGAGTGATGCAATCAGAATTCAACTGGCAATAATTTCAGAATTAAAACCATGTCTGGTTTAATGAAAAAAAGAACTAGGAGTGACATGATAGCAGTGTTCCAATATGTCAGGGGCTGCCACAAAGAAGAGGGAGTCAAGCTATTCTCCAAAGCACCTGAGGGCAGGACAAGAAGCAATGGGTAGAAACTAGTCAAGGAGAGAAGCAACCTAGCACTAAGGAAAAATTTCCTGATGGTTAGAACAATTAATCAGTGAAACAACTTGCCTCCCGAAGTTGTAAATGCTCCAACACTGGAAGATTTTAAGAAGAGATTTGATAATCGTTTGTCTGAAGTGGTGTAGGGTTTCCTGCCTAAGAAGGGAACTAGAAGATCTCCAGCTCTGTTTTTCTGTTCTGTTCTGCTCTGCTCTGCTCTGCTCTGCTCTATTCTATAGTTTACAACACAGGTAGTCCTCGACTTATGACCACAATGTGAGTCCAACATTTCTGTTGTTGAGACAATTGTTAACTGAGTTTTGGCCCACTGTATTCTCTTTCTTTTTTTATATAAATACTTTATTAAACTTTTATTACATTAAAAACGTAAAAAATTATTTCACTCAACAACAGTTAATTGTGGTGCTTTTCTTGTGACAATAATTTGTGCATTATTTACAAAACTAAATTGTGCGTATTTACATTCCTATTTTATCTATTACTTGTACTTAATAACTACCTATCTTTAATCGATCTCCATTCTGTCAGAGCGGCAATCAGCCCCGTTACCTTGCGTGGGGTAATTGCCCTCATTTTGAGTTGGATTGTGACGTCCTCCTTGTGTATACTTTGATCAATAAAACCGGAATACATCTTCTAATTAAACTCATATTTATTGTAAAGAAAATAAAGACATCTCACTAATCTAAATTAGTTACATTTTTGGCAAAGAATCTCCAGCTAGACCTTAGCTGGCAGGAGAACAAAGGAAAGTTTTTCAGAAGAAAAGGAAAGTATGCAGGACATGCCCAGTAGATTCTGATAAGAAAAACTTGGCAAACTATGGTAAGTCTGACAGTTCAGAAATAATAGCTCTGCTGGTAAATACAAAAATGCAGTGACACATTCTATCCAGTTATACCACTGTTCCCACACATTGTAAAATATTGATGTCTCTTTATCTTTTAAACTCAGCGTTAATTTGTCAATTTCTGCACAATTCATGATCTTTTGTATGACCAGTTTCTCTGCAGGTGTACATGGCTGTTTCCAACATTGAGCATAGGCAATCCTGGCAGAAGTTAATATGTGTAGTACTAGATATTTTGTGCCCTTCACATTTTATTTATTTATTTATTTTGAAGATCCCCCAATAGGAAGAGTTCCGGTTCTAAGTCTAATTGTTCATTAGTAATTTCCTGTAGCCAATCTTTAATTTTTAGTCAATATTTTCATGCCTCAGGACAGGACCACCACATATGGTAGTATGTTCCCTCTTTCTTTTTACATTTCCAACATATGGGGCTCATTTTAGGGTACATTTTCACTAATCTCAAAGGGGGTAAGTGCCACCTGTAGAACATTTTATATGCGTTTTCTTTATATGCTCTAGATTTTGTTAGTTTATGGTTTACTATCCACTTTACTATCTTTCTTGACACAGTGGTTAAATGAATCACTGCAGTTGTTAAGTTAGTAATATGGTTGTTTAGCGAATCTGGCTTTCTCATTGACTTCATTTGTCAGAAGGTCGTAAAAAGGGATCATGTGACTCTATGACACCGCAACTTTCATAAATATGAGTCAGCAAGAAATAAACTTTTTTATATGAAGGAAATGGGTTTTGTTCTGCATTTATTGGAATTTGTATCCCAACTTTCTTCTTGAGTGGCACTCCAAAACTAAATAAATTAAAGGGGAATCATTTATTCCAAGGAGATATAGATATATATAAATATGACAAGAAAAATATCCAGAGAATTTTGCAAAGCTCAGATCAAACTGTATTATGGTTGTAATAATAATTTTGACATGCTTCTTTTTTATCTAGTCAGTAGTCCATAAAAAGGAAGGGATCTCAAAGCGAAAAGCTCAAACAATGCAACGGTTCTTTCCATGCGCTGATTTGAAGAATAAGAGGGTTACACTAGAATCAAAGTTCCCAAAAGTTGTAACTGACATGTAATTTTGGACTTAATTGATCCTTTTCTTACTTTTGAAATAATAATGGAAAAAAAAAATGAATGTCACTAAATGAATGACTTTAAGTCGAGAATTACCTGTAAGGAATTTTTTTTTTTTTTTGAAGAAGCAATGCATCTAGCCGTGATGGCGAAACTATGGCACACGTGCCACAGGTGGCACATGGAGCCATATCAGTGGCATGCAAGCATTGCCCTAGCTCATCTCCAGTGCGCATGCACACACCAGCCAGTTGATTTTTGGGCCTTCTGGACCCACCGGAAGTCAGGAAATAGGCTGTTTCTGGCCTCCGGAGGGCCTCCGGGGGGCTGGGGAAGGCTATTTTCGCCCTCCCCAGGCTCCTAGAAAGGGAAGGGTGAAAAATGGGCCCACCGGGCCGTTCCGTACCAAAAGCAGGGGGAGCGTGGGGGGGGGGGGGTTTGCGCATGGGAGCGGGGCACATTGAATTATCTTTATCTTTTATTAAATTTATATATCGCCCTTCTCCTTTTAGACTCAGGGCAGTGAACAGCCAAAGTAAAAACATTTGTACACAAAATAATTTTAAAAGTAATTAAATAAAATTTGGCCCCTAATTTAAAACATTTCAATTAAAATCAGCCTCAAACTTTAAAACCGACATGGAATCAGGCTAGCCCGGCTAACTGAAAAAAGTAAGTTTTTAGGGCCCGACGAAAAGTCCGGAGGTCTGGGATCATTCATATCTCTGGGAGTAGATAGTTCCAGAGAGTAGGTGCCACCACAGAGAAGGCTCTTGTCTGGTTGACAGCACCTGAGGAGGCCCTCTCTGTGGGAGTGGGCACACACACTCTGTGGGAGTGGGCACACACATGCGTGACACCCTCCTCCCCCAGCTCCTCGCACTTTGGGTATATGACGACAAAAAGGTTAGCCATCCCAGGCGTATAGGAACAGTTTCACCAAATATTTTAAGATTGACTCTACCACAATATTGACATGGAACGTAGCTCTTTGATGTCCTCACAATGAATACCTCCACACACAAAGCACATTGTGCAGTTTGTGTTCCTCCCAATGAATGGCATGCAATCGACTATTCCTTGATTCCAGTTAATGTCAGGATTTCCACCACATTCCTGCAAATCCACCTGTAGTATACAGTACTGCTAGATCAGAAGAGTGAATTTGAACCCCTTTTTCAGATAATAACATTGTTGAGCCCTCATTTATTTGTGAATATTTTTATTTATTTATTCAATTTCTTCTTTTTTTTTCAATTTATTTATATGTTTTCTCGTTACATACAAAAAGTGCTTATTGAACAGCTACTGTCTGGGTCAATTTGCTTACAATTTGCTTTCAGTTGCTAGTTTCGATCTCTATTATCCAGCCATTGATTAATCAAGTCCCAAGTTTGAAAATATTTTGTGTCTTCTTTTTCTTTTATCTTCAGTGTCAGTCTATTCATTTCTGCACAGTCTAATATTTTTTAAAAAAATTAAAACTTCTTCTGTAGGTGTTTCCTAATTTTTTCCAGTATTGTGCAAATATAATTCTTGCTGCTGTCAAAACATGTAATATTAAATATACATTCCCTTTAACATATTTTTCTGGTATTATGCCTAATAAAAATAGTTTTGGTTTATAATCTATATGCTGCCTTATCATTTCTTCTAACCATGTATGCACCTTCATTCATTCTTTTTTTTAAATTTATATATTTATTTATTTACTTTTGGACACATCCACCACATGTGATAATATATGCCCGGTATTTATTTATTCAATTTCTATAACCATCCAACTCAACCAAGGGACACAGGGTGGCTTACAATAACAGAAGTAAAATATTGTTAAATTCTTGGTTTTCTTATTCACACCTAACACTTATTCAATATTCTGTTCTTATTTATTTATTTGTTTATTTATTTATTCATTCATTTATTCCATCAGTTGTTCATTTGTTCATTCATTTATCACAATTTTAAACTGCCCTTCTCCCTCAAAGGGGATGTTAGATAAACATTCAGAGAGTAAAATAGAGGAGGGGTTGTTTTAAAAAAACAGAGAAAATATATAAATCACATCATATCCTTGTTAGTTATCCTGGCTTAGTTTTCCATCCTAACTCTTAAAAAATGGATTCATCTCACACCTTCACTATATACCTGCATATATGAAGTTCTTTATAAAATTATACTTTCCTGAAGGAAAGTTTTATACCACTTTCAATACCTCTGAGGACCTGATTACAAATCACATGGGGGGAGAGAGACATTTTCCAGCTGCTCACATTTACCAAACTGAGTAATGCTTTTCTTTGTTCATATGGTTACCAGAACATGATCAATTGTGACTATTTTATTTATTAATTTAATTTAATTTCATTTAATTATTTAATTTAATTTTTTATATATTTAATCAAGCACATATTAGATAACAGATATAAGTATAAGCATAATTATGAATACATGATATGGATATGAATAAATGGGGGCAGTAGGACAAGGACACTAGGCACACTGATGCTCTTACGCACGCCCCTTACAGACCTCTTAGGAATGGGGTGAGGTCAACAGTAGACAGCCTAAGGTTAAAGTTTTGGGGGTTTGGGTAATAAACCACAGAGTCACGTAGTGCATTCCAGGCATTGACCACTCTGTTGCTGAAGTCGTATTTTCTGAAATCAAGTCTGGAGCAGTTTACCTTAAGTTTGTGTGCTCGTATATTGTTGTGATTGAAACTGAAGTAGTCATTGACCGGTAGGTCATTGTAGTAGATAATTTTATGTACTAAGCTTAGTTCAGACAGAAGGTGGCATAGTTCTAAGTTGTCTAAGCCCAAAATCTCAAGTCTGGTGGCATAAGGTATTCTATTGCACGTAGAGGAATGGAGGATTCTTCTCATGAAATATCTTTGGACTCTTTCAATTATATTAATGTCCGATATGCAGTGTGGCTTCCAGACAGATGAGTTGTATTCCAGAATTGGTCTAGGAAATGTTTTCTATGCTCTAGTTAGCAGTACAGTATTACCAGAGAAGAAGCTATGCAAGATTAGGTTAACAACTTTTAATGCCTTTTTGGCAATGCTGTTACAGCGGGCTCTGGCAGTTAGATCATTTGTATTCCAAGGTCCTTGACAGAGTGAGGGTCATCTACGAGGTCATATCCGCCCAGCTTGTATTTTGTGCTTTGATTTATTTATTTTTTTGCCAATGTGTAAGATAGAGCATTTTTTTTTGGTTGAGATTTGGAGTTGCCAATTGTTTGACCATTCTGACAGATAGTCAAGGTCTTTTTGTAGGGTTGCAGCATTGTTTGCATTAAATTTGGATTGGTATTCCCATGTTTAGCCAACTTTATTGGATATTCTGTTTTAATTTGTCTTTTCACTTTTGTATTCTCTGTTTCTTATTGTTGTGAGCCGCCCTGAATCCTTTGGGAGAAGGGCATCATAGAAATCCAATAAATAAATAAATAAATAAATTGCTGGTGGTGTTGAATAGTTTTACATCATCAACGAAGAGAACTCAGTTGCTTATAATATGATCGCAAAGGTCCTTTATGCAAAGCATGGGTCCTCAAACTACAGCCCGTGGGTCGGATACGGCCCACTGAAGCCATTAATCTGACCTGCGCAGGACCAGGAGGCTGCCCCACCCACTTTAGCTTCCCTGCTCAATTGCTAGTTATTTTGAAGGAAATGCTGTTCGTTTTATTCTTTTTTAAATGGCCTATTTTAAGAAGCCTGAAGATGCTGTTATACTGAAATTAGGCAAGTGGCAAGAAAATAGGTGCTCTTTTTCCCTCGAGGGGGGGGGGTGTCTTATTAAATAAATAGATGTGCTTGGGTTCAGCAAGTACAGCCTAGGAAGGACAAAGGCAAAATGGACTACTAAATTGGCCATGCTCACATGACCACCTAGCCATGCCCACTTAGCCAGTCTGGCCCCCCAACAGTCTGAGGAACCATGAATTGGCCCCCTGTTTAAAAAGTTTGAGGACACCTGATGTAAAGTATAAAGAGTGTGGGTTTTAAAAGGCTTCCTTGGGGGACACCACTGTTAACAGGTGTAGGGTTTGATAGGGCATTCCCTATTTTGACTACTTGTTGCCTGTTTGATAGGAACGCAGCTATCCACTTATGCAGGGACCCGGAAATGACTGAGAAAGTAAGAACAGAGATTATTACCTGTTTGAATTGGACTGTAATCCTGGTTAAAGACTATGCCCTTATCAACATCTGTAACAGCTAGCCCGCAGGAGAGGGTGTGTGAGACAGATGATCGATAATAGAAGACAGATAGATAGATGGTAGATGGATGATAGATAGATAGATAGATAGATAGATAGATAGATAGATAGATAGATAGATAGATAGATAGATAGATAGGCAGGCAGGCAGGCAAGCAGGCAGGCAGAGTGGTGAGATTTAACAACCGCCTTAATGATTTTTTTTTTCCAAAAACCAGTTTGCCAAACTGCTCAGAAAGTTAAAAACTGGTGCTCCCGAAGTGGTGCGAACTGGCTGAATCCCACCACTGGATGGATAGATAGACAGGCAGGCAGGCAGGCAGGCAGGCAGGCAGGCAGACAGAGCGGTGAGATTTAACAACCGCCTTAATGATTTTTTTCCAAAAACCAGTTTGCCAAACTGCTCAGAAAGTTAAAAACTGGTTCTCCTGAAGTGATGCGAACTGGCTGAATCCCACCACAGGATGGATAGATAGATAGATAGATAGATAGATAGATAGATAGATAGATAGATAGATAGATAGATAGATAGATAGATAGATAGATAGGTAGGTAGGTAGGTAGGTAGGTAGGTAGGTAGGTAGGTAGGTAGGTAGATAGATAGATAGATAGATAGATAGATAGATAGATAGATAGATAGATAGATAGATAGATAGATGATGTGTGGGTGGGGGGAGGGAGGGAGGGAGGAATGGATGGACAAACGGATGAGGTGTATGTTCTACTTACCTTTACTACCAGTTCGCAATGGGAGAACGCATGCTGGCTTTGCCAGCTCACGTGAATGTTTCTGTGCATGTGCAGATCACCCATGATGACATCGTGGCAGGTGGTTGGAGCCTCCTGCCTGGTTCTATAAAACCAGACTGAACCGGGAGCAACCTACCACTGGAACCACTGAAACAGATGGACAGACAGCTAGACAGACCAACAGATAAATGGATAGATGGGCAGATGGATAGACAGTTGGATTGATGTAGACAGACAGACAGACAGACAGACAGACAGACAGACAGACAGACAGACAGAGATTGAGAGTGTGCCTTCAAATGTCTTTGGCCATCTGGTATGCCCCTTGGTGATTATCTTTTTTATTTATTTTATTTTATTTATTTGATCATTTGGAGATTGCCGTTCTGTGGGTCCAATTGTTCTGCCCCAGCTATGGACCCCAAAGAATGCAGCACACACAGTCTGTACAAACCTTAGTTCACTAAATTAAATCAGTCTTTTTCAAATGAAGATTGTTAATTAACTTTCTTAACAGAAAGTTAAGAAAGAATCCAAAGAATAAATAATCGTAATCTTACTATGGTTGGCAGAAAGCCCAGAAGCAATTTGCAGGAAACTGATAAGAGAACTAAGATCAAGACGTGAAGGAGAGTGAACAAAGTTGTTCCCTGCAAATTGCCTCAGTCGTCGTCCTTCCTTAAATAGGCTAAGGGAGTGGCCAATTAGTCCCAAGCCTTACTCTCGAGAAGACCTCCTCCTGAGGAATCACTCCTGCCTTTTGGCAGCTCTGCGCACCCGTGCATCAAAAAGAGGCTCCTCCTCTTCTTCCTTTTCACTTATGGGAGCTTCTGGAGGTTCTGAAGGCCCTGGCTGAATCCCTGCCTCTGGCACCACACCTTCTCCAGCCTCCTCATTGTCCGATTCGAGTGCCAGCTGCACAGGCTGCTGGCGCAGCACCACACCAGCCTCCTCGCTGTCTGAATCAGTTACTAGCTGCACAGGCCGCTGACGGGCCACAACACCAATGATGTTTACAGTTTCTTCTGCGATATCGGTCCTCTGTTGAGCCTTGCCTGTGCAGACATCCATTTCATTGAGTCTCTCATACTGTTGAGCGCTTTTGTTTATTAGGAAATGTATTAGGAAAGAAAATATTTGTTAAGTCCTAGTCAAGTAACAGATATTAGATCGGACTTACAGGACTCCTGTAAGTTACAGGAGTCCTGTAAGTTCAATATTTTTTAACGGCCGGGTTCTGTGGGCATGGCTTGGGGGGGGTCATGTGACAGTGGCCATGGCCAACTCGATGTCACTCACAGCAAGCTGCCGCCTCACATTGCCATGAGTGACATCGAATTGGCCATGCCCACTCAGTCACATGACACCCTCTCAAGCCACGCCCACCAAAGCACGCTCCCAGGACCGGTAGAAAAAAAATTGAATTCTACCACTGACCAGGACCATGTGCTTGGTGGTTCTGTTCATCATTAAACCCCCTTTCCAAACAGCCTCCATGTTTCCTGTATATTTCTCCCTGCTTGGAACTGGACCAAATGGATATTTCTTTCAACCAATTCTGAGATACCTTTCAGTAGAATTAATGAAGATCTGACTTTTTTTTTCTCATTCTATTTTGGCAAGATTCTCCTCCCCAACCCCAACCCCACCTTAGGACTTTCTTGTTGATATCTCAAGGATTTCTTAGGAGGTCCCTGAGCACCACATAGATCTCTGTGGGCCAATTTAAGAAAGTTAATCTTGGAAAGTTTTGTGCACTAAGTTATTGAAAGATACAGTATATCCAAGTGCGTAGGTGTGCTTGTTAAGTATGTTTCTGTGAATGCACACAAACACACACAGGATGTAAATGTATATATGACAAATTTCCCTATTGAAATAACAGTTCTTCAGAAAAGTATGGCATTTCAGCTAGAAAAATAGAAGTTTTAATTATTCATTTTGGAGAGGCAATATTTACATCATATTACATCATTATTCTAGATTTTCTATTTTTTTTTTATTTTATTTTTTTGGTATTACTTTGCAGTAACATTCCTCCTTATAACATGATTGATTTGAGGCCATGATGGCCTTTTAAAAATCCTTGACTTTTATCAACTGACAATGCCCAAAATTTAGTTAACCATTCAGACACTGTTGTTTGTTTGTTTTTAAATCTGATTTCCAGTCTGGCAATGACATTTGCTTTGGCTAGGAAAATATTGTGGCAGAAAATAGGGACACTTGATTCCCTATTTTGATGATGGCATCATTAAAGGATTTCTTTCTGTCTGTCTGTCTGCCTGCCTGCCTGCCTGCCTGCCTGCCTGCCTGCCTGCCTGCCTGCCTATCTATCTATCTATCTATCTATCTATCTATCTATCTATCTATCTATCTATCTATCTATCTATCTATCTATCTATCCATCCATCCATCCATCCATCTATCTATCATCTATCTTTTATCTATCTATCATCAATTTATCTCTAACAATCTATCATCTATCTATCTATCCATCTATCTATCTATCTTTTATCTATCTATCATCAATCTATCTCTAGCAATCTATCATCTATCTATCTATCTATCTATCTATCTATCTATCTATCTATCTATCTATCCATCCATCATCTGTCTGTCTGTCTATTTGATCATCCATTATCTGTCTGTCTGTCTGCCTGCCCATCCATCCATGCATCTATCTATCTATCTATCTATCTATCTATCTATCTATCTATCTATCTATCTATCTATCTATCTAGCAATCTATCATCTATCTACCTATCCATCCATCCATCCATCCTCTGTCTGTCTGTCTGTCTGTCCGTCCATCCATTATCTCTCTGTCTGTCTGTCTGTTTGTCCATCCATGCATCCATGCATCCATCCATTCATGCATCCATCCATTCATCCACCCACCCATCATCTATCTATCTATCTATCTATCTATCTATCTATCTATCTATCTATCTATCTATCATCTACCTATCATCCATATGTCTCTCTCTTTCTCTTTCCATCTTTCTAACTGTTTATTCTAACTTACTTTCAATTCCCACTCTATCATCTATTTCTATCTCCCTCTGATCCCTATGAAAATAACCTTTATTCTGGGGAACTGATAGTGTATAGCAGGGCTGTCAAACTTCTGGCCCATGGCCCAGATGCATCACACGTTGGCCATGCCCATGCCTGGTTTTGCGAAGAGGCAGAAAGTCCCGATATGCTGCCATGACGATGTGAGTTCAACAGCCCTGGTGTACGGAGATCTAAAGTATACAAACACAAATCCTCTCCCTTTCCATGAGATGCGATGAAAGGTAGATACTAATGGAAGTTGCATGTTCTTGGTTTTTCATAAAGCACAATGGTAGAGTCAGAAGGTATCATATATCTCACTACTGTGTCCTTAAAAATGCCACTTTTCTTGCTATTATTGTTTTCAGCATGAGTCTGACACTTAAACTCCAAAAGCTTTCTGTAGATAGGCACTGACTTTTGGGGTCTGGCTGGGGGTAAGGGGGAGCACCAACTATAATTTGCACTCTTCAGAGTTCCTATTCATCAACAGATCGGCACTTACAGTTCCTTCATTTGATTGTAGCAAAAATAAAATGTAGCCATATATTTAGACCTGGATTTAGGTTCACAATAACCCAAAAGCACATCAAACCGAGATATACATTGATATCAGAATCAACATATTCTTGAATTAAATGAATGGTCACTCCTTTTTGGGGGCAAGGATGTCCATTCGTTTCAAGGCATCTTTGAAGACTTCCTTCACTTTCTCATTCCGAAGGGTATATATGAATGGATTCAGCAAAGGAGTTACCACAGTATGAAGTAGAGCCACCCCTTTGTAGAAGCCAGAGGAATGGATTTTCTCTGGGAGAAGGTACATGAAAATGGAACATCCATAGAAAATCAAGGCCAAAGTAATGTGAGCACCACAGGTTGAAAACGCTTTTTGTCGGCCAGCTGAAGATGGAATGCGTAGGATGGTGGTAATGATATATATGTAAGACAACGAGGTTAGGGAAAGTGAAGACAGGACAACCAGAACCGTTGATACGTAGCTCAACCATTCCAGTGTGGTTGTGTCCTTACAGGCCAGTCTCAGCACAGGGAGGATATCACAGTAGAAGTGGTTAATAACATTGGGGCCACAAAATGGGATCAGAGAAAAGGGGATTGCTGAGAAAAGGACCGAGAAGAAGGCTCCTATCCAAGAGCAAGCAGCAAGTTGGAAGGTGAACCAACCACTCATGATGACAGAATATCTCAAGGGGTTACAGATGGCCACGTAGCGATCAAAGGCCATGATAGCTACCAGAATGTAGTCTGAAGTTCCCAAGAAAAAATAGAAATATATCTGTATTATGCAACCTGTAAAGGAAATAACTTTTCGCTCTGTGATTATATTGAACATCATTTGGGGAATGATAACAGTGGTGAAGCAGAGTCCGGAGAATGAAAGGTTGCCCAGAAGCCAATACATGGGGGTGTGGAGTCGATAGTCTTTCCACACAGAGAAGATAATTAGAACATTCCCACTTATTATTACTATGTAGATCACTGCTAGGATCAGGAACACAGGAATCTTGAATTTCTGGATGCCAGGAAAACCTGTTAAAATGAATTCTTTCACCATGCTGTAATTTTCAGACCTCATACTTCCTTTTATTATTTGTAGTTTGCTGGAATTTTTTTAAAAAAAAGTTAAATTAATCTGGCGTCGATTTTTTCAAAATCAAGAATAACAAGGTCATTATTTTTCCGAGCAGGAAATTTGTCTTCGCTGGAGTCAGTTATATCATGAGTCAAAACATTGAAAAATTACATTTCCTCGTTAAATGACGTATTTGAGCAAAGGTACTACACAATGACAAGCAGATGAGCTCATGCTCATGATGAGTCTAAGCACTATTTAATATTTTCCATAAAAGAATACCAATGTTGTAATAATTTCAGGAATTAATATCTAACAGAATCAATATACAACGGAATAACAGAACAACAGATTTGGAAATCATCTTGGAGGTCAATTGGCTAATCAACCAACCAACCAGTCAATCAGAATAGAGCTAAAAGGGACCTTGAAGATCTCCTAATCCAACCTCAGGCAGCCTCACCCAACCTCACCCTATATCATGCTCCCAGGTGACACCTCTCCTGCGAGAGCTGCATTGGTTGCCGGTGGATTTCCGAGTGCGTTTCAAGGTGTTGGTAATCACCTTTAAAGCGCTCCATGGCTTAGGACCAGGGTATTTACGGGACCACCTTCTGCCGCCAATTGCCTCCCACCGGCCGGTTCGCTCCCACAGAGAGAGCCTCCTCAGGGTGCCGTCAGCCAGAGAATGCCGGCTGGCGACCCCCAGGGGGAGGGCCTTCTCTGTGGCAGCCCCTACCCTCTGGAATGATCTTCCTCCAGAACTGAGAATAATCTCCGACCTCCGGACGTTTCGTCGGGCCCTAAAAACTCATCTTTTTCAACTTGCCGGTTTAGCCTGATCCCTGTTGAATTTTTAAAATTTTTAAAATTTTTAATGTTTGTAGAGTTGCTGCATTTTAATATTTATTTTGTTTTAATTCTCAACCAAACATAAATGTGTTTTAAAAATTTTTGACTTTTATGTACTGAATTTTTATTCGGCTGTTCACCGCCCTGAGTCCGTAAGGAGAAGAGTGGTATATAAATCAAATAAATAAATAAATAAATAAATAAATAAATAAATAAATAAATAAATAAATAAATAAATATCATTTCAGTCAAATGATTGCCCAGTCTCTTCTTAAAATATTGGTGCACCCACAAGTTTTGGAGGCAAGCCATTCCACTTATTAATTGTTTTGTCAGGAAATTTCTCCTTATTTCTAGTTTGCTTCTCTCCGTGATTAGTTTCCATACCTCACTTCTTCTGTTGCCTTCAGATACTTTGGACAATAGGTTGACTCCCTCTTCTTTATGGCAACCTTAAAAGAGGTTGCAAAAAAAGAATGCTTTTAAAAGCCTTTGACAATCAGGCAACTCAGCTGGGATCACCAGAGGCTTTTAAAGGCATTTTTTTTCTACAACCTCTTCAGCCGAAGAACTCCAGGCTGAGTTGCCTGATCATTAGAGGCATTTAAAAGAAAAAAAGTCTCTGCTGACCAGGCAATTCAGCTTGGATCGGCAGAGGCATTTAAAAGAAAAAAAGGGGGTTTTTTTCTTTTAAAAGCCTCTAACAATCACAGCTGAGCCACACGATCATCAGAGGCTATTTTTTTTATCTTTTAAAAGCATTTCTTCGGCCAAAGAGGTTGTAGAAAAAAAGCTTTTAAAAGTAAAAAAAAAGCCTCTGATGAGTGGGTGGGGTAAGTGAGTGATGACCGGGCCGTGGACCGGTTCAGGGACATGGCCAGCCAATGTTACTACCGGTTCTCCGAACTACTACAAATTTTTACTACCAGTTCTTGCAAACTGGTGCAAACTGGGAGTAACCCACCATTGCACCCTGCCCCCAACTATTCTCTGCCTCCAAAGCCCCAGGAAATGGAGCTCCAGCTGGAGCCTCTGGGTACACCCCAAGGGCAGCCCCATGTAGAGGGCATTGCAATAGTCCAAACAAGAGATAACGAGAGCTTGGGTGACTGTACGGAGGGCATCCCTGTCTAGGAAAGGGCGTAACTGGCACACCAGGCAAATCTGTGCAAAAGCACCCCTGGTCACGGCCGTCAAATGGTCTACTAAGGACAGCCGCGAAACCAGGAGGATGCCTAGATTGCTAGCCCTTTCAGAGGGAGTAAGCAACTCCCCTCCCATCAAGAGTGATGAGGCCGCTAGACCATGAGATGCCGGCAACCACAGTTGGGCAGTTTAACAATCTGATAAGTGAATGAACAAATGAACAATTGATGGAATGAATGAATGAATGAGAACAGAATGATCTCATTCATTCTGTTCTCATTCAGGTGTGAATGGGAAAACCAAGAATTTAACAACATTTTACATCTCTTATTATAAATTGCTCAGAGTCCCTTGGTTGTGTTTGGGGGGGTATAGAAATTGAATAAATAGGACTTCCGGTGGCGCCTCCTTCGTTGTCGGCTGTCTCTTTAAGACAGCCGGCCTCTTGGCGCGTTAAGAGCCACCGCACAGCAGGCAGGCGGCTCGAAAAACCTGCTCCTTAATTGAAGGAGCGGGAAGAGCTTCTGGGGATGAGGTTGAGCCACCTGAGTCGCCCCAGGAGCTTTTCCTTTGTCCTGGGGAAGGCTCAGAGCGATGGCTCCCTATCCACCCCCAGAGTATGCTCCGCACCGAGAGGGATCTCCGCTAATTAGTTAATTAGCGGAGCCAGATGTCGTGAGCAACACCACGACTGAATTGACAACAGAAAAAAGCTGGATAAGAAAGAAGGCAAGTCTAATGCAAGTATGATTTTTTTTTACTGATTTTTTGGAGGAAGGAAAAGAAAAGGGAAGGAGAGGATGAAGAGTGAAAGTGCTTTTAAGATGGCGACGGGCTCTGTTCGAAGAAAAATGAGAGCGGAAAGTGAAAGCAGTGCTTAGTGCTGAGAGGTTTTAAAAGAAACATTTTTATATTGAGAAGAATTAAAGAAACAAAGGTTGATTTAAATAGATTTTTTCTGTTTTCTTTTTAATTGAAGTAAGAAGAACCTTCTTGGTCTTTTTTAAAAGTAAAGTAAAGTAAAGTAAAGTAAAGTAAAGTAAAGTAAAGTAAAGTAAAGTAAAGTAAAGTAAAGTAAAGTAAAGTAAAGTAAAGTAAAGTAAAGTAAAGTAAAGTAAAGATGACTCCCAAACCTAAAGGAGGGGGGGCTCCCCCATGAGCCAGCTGAAGGACAAAGCTGAAATGATTCATCTGCATGGATTGGCAGAGGGGGACTTAAAAGATTTCATAACAAGTTCTTTAGTGAGCCTTGTTGACAAAATAAAAAATTCACAGAAGAATCTTGAGGAGTTGGTTTCTGGGAAGTATGATCAATTAAGTCAAATCATTACCAAAGTAATCTCAGATCTTTCAAGTGTGGTGGTTGAAATGGGGGAGAAAGTGACTGAGATTAGCAGTAAATTTGACTCTCAGATACAAGAAATACAAGAAAAGTTTGTGGAAGCTGAGGTTCAAAATCAGAACATACAGAATGATATCATTATGCTTCAAATTAAAACTATGGAATCAGCAATTAGATTAAGAGGTATAAGAGAAAATAAGAGAGAAAACTTAAGATCAATTTGTGCAAAGGTTTTTGCTGAATTACTAAAGCTAGAAGATGAGATAATTTTTGGCTGTATAGAGAAAGTCTACAGAGTCAACTCACGTAGCTAAACAAAGGAATTTGCCCAGAGACGTTGTTGTTTACTTTACTGATAGAAGATTGAGAGATGATATCTTACAAAAGTCCTACTCTGCCAGAGTGCAAGTAGAAGGTATACAAATTAATATTTTTAAAGAGTTACCACCGAAGGTCTTAAAGGACAGAAAAGAATTTGCTTTTTTGATTAAGGAATTGAAGAGAAGTAATATCCCATTCAGATGGGACTTACCAGTTGGTATAATTTTTAGATACCATGGTGTGAGATATTGTTTGAATACTATTGAAAAAGCGGAACATTTTTATAAAAAATATCTTTAAGGGAGCCCCGGAATATGCTAAGAATAAGAAACAAGAAAGAGAGTCTGCAAAAGGTAAACAGAGAGATTCAAAGAATGTTAAAAGAAAAAGGAGTACAAGGTGGTTCTCCAGAGGATCCCATTATGGACCTTCCAGATGAAAAATTTGAGCATCCCAGTGAATCCAGAGCAGGAGCACTGGACCTTGTACTGCTGGAGCAAGATTTAAAAAATATTACAATCCGAGATGAACAGCAGCAGAGGTCCAATGCTCCTCAAGAAATGGGGGGTGATGCTAAACAACAGGAAATAGAAGTTAATGAGGAAACTCGATTGGAAAATACTGTTGAGTATCGTGAATTGTTTCAGAAGTTACAGATACTAACAGAAAGTATTGAAAGATTTGGAAATAGATTAGAAAAATTTTAAAGTTTATACTGAGTTGGATTCATGGATTATAAAGAGTTCATCCTGAGTTGGAGACTTATAAAAATTTTATTATAAAATTTATCCTGAATTGGACTTAACATCCTGAGTAAGTTTAACAGATTGCTGCAATAGTAGCAGCGATCTGTGATTACCCTATTATAGTTTTTGGGGGGAATTTATCATCTAGGAGAAAAGAATGGAAATGAAAACATCTTACAACCAGAAGGAATGAACAGCAAAGGGCGACAGGATTTGAAAGAGCTTTAAAAGAACATCTGGGAATGCAGTTTCTAGACCTTTTTTTCTTTCTTTCTTTTCCTTCAAGGCTTGGAGGAGCTGCATTGGATTTTTTCTTTTAGGTGGAATAGTATAAGCTAGTTTGAATGATTCTACTTAGAGGAGTGAATATCTTCGTGGTTGGATATTATTTATATAAAGTCACACGGGGGGTTTATGTGGAATGCTTTATTTTGCTGATGGGGGCAGATAGAAGACGAAGCTTATTGGAATTGGATATATGTGGAGAAAGAATATTTAACTTCAATCAAGATGAAGAGAAGATTGAAATTTGGATTATGGAAATAGAAAAATCTCTTTTTGGATGTAATTGTATGATTATAATAACATATGCATAATTATATTATATTGCATGTTTTATGTTTTTCTTTTTGCTTTTTAGTTAAGGGGAGTAGTTGGGATCAAATTATTTGATATGAATATGTAGGTTATATTATGTTTTATTAGATGGGGATTGAGTTTGGCATATGATTAGTAAGGTTAATACTAATGGTTTACAGAAAGGTATAAAATTTTTTAAATTGGCTTGAATATTATAATGGTTACTATTTTTGGGCGTTTTTTATTATAATATTGTTAACTTTAGATAAATATTAATATCTATGGGCTTATTGTTATACTTCTCTTTTCCCTTTTTTTAATTCTTTTCTTTCTTTCTTTTTTCTTCCTTCCTTCAAAACTTTTTTTCAATTTAGATTTTGAATACATAATAGTTCTTGCTTTTCTTTTTGTTATAAATTTTTGCTGTTTTTCCTTAAAAAATGTGTAGCGGAAGTCAGGGGAGGGATGGGGAGGGAAGGGGTGAGGGTGGAGGGAGGTTGGGGGGAGATGGGAATGTGGGGGTGGGGGTGGGGGGGAAAATGAAAAAAAATGTATTGTAAAACTTTTTCAATTAAAAAAAAAAGAAATTGAATAAATAAATAAAAAATATTCACAAATAAACCAGGGCTCAACTATGTTTTTGTCTGAAAAGAGGGTTCAAATTCACTCCTTTGATCTAGCAGTAAACTACAGACGGATTTGCAGAAATGTGGTGGAAATCCTGACATTAACTGGAATCAAGCGATAATCAATTGCATGCCATGCATTGGGAAAAACACAAACCACACACTGTGCTTTGTGTGTGCAGATGTTCATTGTGAGGACACCAAAGAGCTTCGGTCCATGTCGATACTGTGGCAGAGTCAAACTTGAAATATTTGGTGAAACTGTTCCTATATGCATTGTTCCTTTAAAAAAAAATCCATACAGGTAGCTCTTGATATAGAATCATTCATTTAGTGACCGTCATTCTGGGTTTTTTAAATTATTATTTAAAAAATAAGAAAAGGATCAATTAAATCCAAAATTACATGTCAGTTCCAACTTTTGGGAACTTTGCTTCTAGTGTAACCCTTTTATTCTGCAAAGCAGCGCATGGAAAGAACTGTTGCGTTGTTTGAGTTTTTCACTTGGAGATCCCTTCCTGTTATGGACTATGGCAGCAGCCAAAAAAGTCTACACAATCCTAAATTGCATTAACAGACGGATACAATCAAGATCAAGTACCATTCTCTAAAGCCTTATTAAGACCACACCTAGAATACTGCATCCAGTTTTGGTGACCACGCTATTAAAAAGATGTCGAGACTCTAGAAAAAGTGCAGAGGAGAGCAACCAGGATGATTAGGGGACTGGAGGCTAAAACATACGATGAACGGTTGCAGGAACTGGGCATGGCTACTCTAGTGAAGAGAAGAGAAGGTCCAGGGGAGACATGATAGCAGTGTTCCGATATTTGAGAGGCTGCCACATAGATCAAACTATTCTCCAAAGCACCTGAAGGAATAATGGATGGAAACTGATCAAAGAGAGATTCAACCTAGAAATAGGGAGACATTTTTTGACAGTGAGAACAATCAAGCAATGGAACAGAAGTTGCCTTTGGAAGTTGCGGGAGATTCATAGATTGGAGGCTTTCAAGAAGAGATTGGACTGCCATTTGTCAGAAATGGTGTAGGGTCTCCTGCTTGGGGGGAGGGGGTTGGACTATATGAGCTACAATGTCCCTTCCAACTCTTCTAATCTAATCTAATCTAATCTAATCTAATCTAATCTAATCTAATCTAATCTAATCTAATCTAATCTAATCTAATCTAATCTAATCTAATCTAATCTAATCTAATCTAATCTAATCTAATCTAATCTAATCTACAGACAAAAGGCAAGTGTGTCAAAATCATAATACAGTTTGATCTGAGCATTGCTAATTCTCTGGATATATTTGTTGTCTTATATATATGCTTGGAATAAATGATTCCCCTCCCCCTTTTAATTTATTTGGTTTTTGAGTGCCACTTGAGAAGAAAGTTGGGATATAAACTCCAACAAATACAGAACAAAATACAGTATCCTTCATATAAAAAAGTTTATTTCTTACTAAGGTTTACGATTATACACAAAAGAATCATAACAAATGCTATCAACATGTTCAGGATTTAGAAACCTTGAGCATCTGTACAGGTGGTCCATAAATTACAATCAACTCTTTAGTGACCATTTGAAGTGATAACGGCACTGAAAATTAAAAAATTTCCCCTACCAGTTCTGTGGGCGTGTCTTGTTGGGGGAAGTCATATGACTGAGTGGGTGTGGCCAACTTGACATCACTCACATCAAGGGGCTCCTCACCGGCCCCTCCCAGCCACTCCTTGTCGCAAATGGCAGGAAAATGGGGAAGGGAAGATTCCTGCCTACCTTCCTTCCCTCGGTCTGTGCTGAGATTGAGGAATGGATGACAGGCAGGAAAATCCCCTTCCCCATTTCCTTTCCTTTCACAAAAATGGCTCCATTCCAGCTGCTCCCCCTTGTCCCCCTCCTTCATGGAGAATACCTTAAAAGGACAGACTGCAGCAGCTCTGTTGTGAATGGAGAAAGAAAAGATAGCATTCTCTCCGCTGCATTTAACTTTGAATTCTGTGGAATATCGAGCAGCTGGAAGAGGTGAGCGGCAACCGGTCGGGCATTGGTTGGGCCAAGGAGGGGTAATTACTACCAGTCTGGTGAATTTATGCCCATAATTCCTAGTGGTTCACCCAAACCGGTAGGATTTCACCCCTGCTTATGACCGTTTTTCACACTTATGATCCTTGCAGCATCCCCATGGTCACTTGCTCAAAATTAGCAAGACACTTAACAACTGACTCATATTTATGATGGTTGCGGTGTCCCAGGGTCATGTAATTCCCTTTGTCAACTTTTCTGACAAAGTCAGTGGGAAAGCCAGATTCTCTTAATGACCATGTTTGTTTGTTTGCTTATTTGTTTGTTGATTTATTTATTGAATTTATATTGCCGCCGGTTCTGTCCCCCTTCCCCATACAGGCGAACACACAACCAGGCACGCCTACCAAGATTTTATTAAGCAATCAGACTAGAAACCCTTGCAGATAAGAGTTTTGGCAGTAAACTGTGAAATGTCTGCCAAGTCGGTTTTCACTCACAGTCAGCAAGAGAGAGCTTATCTTCAGTCAGGTTCAGTAGCAAAAAGTAATCCACGAAGCAATAGTTAGCCAAGGTCCAATCCAAATATGCACAAGACAGATTTTAGGTAACGCGATGTGACTCTCAGGTTTTTAACTTTGACCGTCACAAAGCCTGAAGAGCAATGACACCCACTTTTATTCTTTGTGGGGTGTGGCTCAGTGACTCAGCTCAATCTCTGGCCCTCTCATACCTCTTTCGTTGCTGTCCACGCTTCTCCCACCGATGCTGCCTGGGATCAAGCCAGGATTCATCATCCTCGCTCCCTATCTGTTGTTTTTCCGATATGCTTTCCTCCTGTCATATCCCAGGCTGTTCCTTTTGGCCTTTGGATGGAACCTGAGGCATTGCCAGAGAGGAGGATCCTGGAGAGGGAAGCCTTATCAGTTCCTCCCCATCACCTTCTGAGTCCTCTTCCTCTGTTAGGACAGGCTCGGGAGTCGGGGTCAGAACAGCCACCTATTCACCCATGGTGACTCAGGGTGCCTTACAGAATTTCAAACCTGATTTAAAACAATAAAACTAATAAAAAGAATCAATTAACCCCACCCCCGCCCTGCCACCAGCAGATCACATGAGCCATTTAATGGGCTCCATCACACTCTGGGTTTCCCAGGCCTCCTGGCAAAAACCAGGTCTTCCGTGCTTTCTGGAAGAGTGTTAGAGTGGGGGCCATTCTAATCTCTGGGGGAATGGTGTTCCAGAGAAGGGAACCAACATGGAGAAGGCCCTTCTTCAGGGTTCCACCAGGTCTTCCTCCCTCAGGGATGGGACCTGCAACATTCTCTGCCTCCCTGATCTGATGAGTCGGGTAGATGTGACCGGTAAGAGATTGTCCCTCAGATCACCTGGTCCCAAGCCATGAAGGGCTTTAAAGGTGACAACCAGCACCTTGAATTGCACCTGGAAACAAATCATTAACCAATGGAGCTCCCAAAGGAGAGGTCTCACATGTGCACAATGGAATCTGCACAAAACCATGCAGGCTGCTGCATTATTAACTTAACTGCAGTGGTTCATTTAACAACCGTGTCAAGAAAGGGAGTATTGTGGGGCAAACCTCACTTAAACATTGTCTCAACAACAAAATGGTTGGACTCACATTGTGGTCGTAAGTCATGGACTACCTATATTGCACACTGTAAAGACAAATGGTGTTTTTAAGTCTGAAATTATTGCCAGTTGAATTCGGATTGAGTCACTCAAAATGTCTCCAATGCCACCCATTTTCTAAGTTTCACTCATTCCTATTACATGTAAGAGTTCTGGAACTATTGTTCCAATCAATGTCTTAATTTAAGGTCCATTTCTTTTTATGCATTGCATTCTGGACGGCTTTTTTGACTTCGGCGTTCCGAATTGTGTATATGAAAGGATTCAGCATTGGGGTAAGAGTGGTGTTCAAGACCGCCACAGTCCTTGTCAACTGGTATGAGGACTGGACGTTGGGTCTCACGTACATGAAGACAAGAGCGCCATACAATATAGATACCACCACCAGGTGTGATGTGCAGGTGGAGAAGGCCTTCTTCCGCCCTACGGCGGAGGGAATGCGCAGGACGGTGGCAATAATGAAAACGTAGGACAGAATCATGAGAAGCAAGGTCATAATCACGATTACAAAGGCAGTCAACAGTCTGAGAGACTCAATGAAATGGGTGTCCGCACAGGCAAGGCTCAACAGGGGACCGATATCGCAGAAGAAACTGTCGATGACATTTGACCCACAGAATGGCAATCTCCAAACCATAAAATAATGAAAAAAGATAATCACAAATGCGGCATACCAGGTAGCCAAAGACATTTGAAGGCACACCTGCTTGGACATCATGATGGGATACTGAAGGGGCTTGCAGATGGCAAGATAGCGGTCAAAGGCCATAGCGGTGAGGATGAAAAGCTCCGTACTACCAAAACAGAAATGAAAAAATCCTTGAGTGAGGCAACAGTGGAAGCAGATGGTCGTCTTGGTTTGTATAAATGTCTGTAGCAATTTGGGTACCACAGTGGAGGTATAGCAGATCTCCAGGAAAGCAAGGTTGCTCAGGAAGATGTACATCGGGGTCTGAAGTCTTGGCTCAATTGCCACGATGATGAGAATGAAGCCATTCCCAAGGATGGTTACAAGGTACATGAACAGACCCACCACAAAGAAGACTCGGTGAAAATCATACAGAAAAGGAATTCCTAATAGGATGAATTCAGTTACTCGGGACATATTCCTAGGTTCCATCGTTTCAAAATTGTCAATGATTTCTCAGTGGTGGCTCAGATAACATGTAGCATTTCATGAAATTGTTGCTAACATGTGCATTACCTTTACAAATAAAGTTAAGAAACATTAGCAAATGAAGGAAAAAATCCCAGGAAGGAAGGGTGTAGGAAAATGCCAGGAAGGAAGGATGTAGGCAGCACAGTGCATTTAAAATTTCTGAAATCTTCTATTTATCTAAATCTGCCTGTCTGGAAAACTGACTATTATTGTTATAACACCTACACATTTAATGAAAAAAAAGGAAATGCATTTGTCATTTGCAATATATTATGCCAAGGAGTATATGGAAAGTCACTAATGTAATGTCAAAATTCAGGTGCACCACATTAGATTTCAGGGTTTGGATTGATATTTCAGAAGTTACACTGGCCATCTTCTTTTTTTCCTGGAATAAAAGAAGAATACATTTAAGCAGAAAAATGTCTTACTAAATAAAGGCACTTTTTCAAAAGGCAACTGAACTTTCTTTGTTTCTCCTTGAAGATGTTTCACTTCTCATTCAAAAGGCTTCATCAGTTCTGACTAGATGGAATGGGGAGGGGGGTACTATTAGTTCTTCCTTACAGAATTAATCCTGCTCTCATCACCAGCATGCAGTCAGAACTGTTGAAGCTTCTTGGATGAGAAGCAAAATATCTTCAAGGAAAAACAAAGAAAGTGCAGTTATACCTTTTGAAAAAAAGCACTTTTGAATCAACCATGACCTGGTTGACTGAGAATTTCCATAGATAAAGAAAGAAAGATGTTTAATTGGGAAGGCATCAAATAACAGTTTGACATACAGGACTGATAGCTGAAATCTCATATGGGAATAGTATTTACATGCTCAGATTATGATTGCTAAAAAAGCAAAAGAAAGACTAAAGAAGTTATAGTCATTGAAGTAGAAATATCTCAATTTTATCTGGACAATCAAACAAACTTTTACCAACTTACCAACTTTTATCAATTTTATTCTTTGAACCTGGAATGTGCTACTGTAAACCTTGGCAACCGTCTCAATGCTTTTTGAGTGCCAATTAGATTAAATAAATGCAAATAAAATTGTCCAGTCTCCATGTTCACAATTTTTATGCATAAAAGATGATAGATATTTGTAAGATGATGTGGAAAATTCAAAACATCTTAAGCCAATGACTAAGAAAACAGCCATTCCTAAGACTTGGGAGTTTTTTTCATAACAGAATTGCCAGCTCTACATTCAAGCAGATTCTCTCATGGGACAATTCTTTTTTTAGTGATTTCAGTTGTTATTGTTATTATTTGACTGATACGACGGTGATTGGAATTGCCTGGAAACAGGATTTGGGAATTCTGAACTTTGACTTACTGTGGGGGCAATTAAATTTAGCTCCAAGTAATCTTTGCTTTTAAACTTAGCCCCTACAAGCCCATATTTCTGTCTCATCTTACTTTTTTGGGGTGGGGGAGGAGAAGGGGAGAAGAGAGGGAGGGGAGGAGAAAGTGATTTGAGCATTAAAGAAGAAGAACTGATAGGACTGTGCAGTGCAAAGGTTAAAAAGAAAACCAAAGGGTGATTTGTTGCATCTTTGAGACTCTGAATGTTGTGCTTCCTTCCTTTGACACAAAGCAATTGCTTCCTTTTTTCCTTTTTTTCCTTCCAATTGTTTCTTTCTCTGGAATCTTCTTCTCACTACCCCCTCCATCATATACACACAATGAGATTCCAGGTAAAGACCCCATTTGACTGAAAGAGCTCCAAAGCCAAAACATTCCTAAAATGTTTCTTTAGCAGGCTGCAGAGAGTAACCTATTTTTAAGCTTCCAAAAAGGAACTATTTTCTCTCACTTTTTCAGTTCTGGAGAAGTTTCTGGAATAAGAAATGACATGTTTTCAAGCAAAATAAGAACGTTCAGTTCCCTTTAGGAAGCAAGAACCTTTGGGATGTGGGAAGCCCTTCCCCATTTTAGAAGAATGAAATATTTTGAGGAACATTTAAAAAAAAGCATAATATTGTATTTCCCTAGATGTGAAGCAGAGAAAAGTGTTTTTTTAGAGGCAGGAAGCAGCCCCAATCTCCCTGCCCTCAAGCAGAAACTGAGGAGGCACTTTTTAGGAATGCAGATTTGGTCATCCATTCAAGACAGGATATTTTGAAACTCCCTGCAATAAAGTCTAAACAAAGGCAGAATGGTACGATTAGAAGCAATCCCCTCACTCAAGACCAAAACCAGGATTAAAGCCATTAAGCCACAACAGGAATTGCCCAACATCCCTTCAGAACACAAGCTCCTTCATTGCATCACCCTAGAGCAGTCTAAACGTCCTTTTTGACATAAGTGTCAGTGACACTCACACTTTTATTGGCAGGGACAACCATTACCTAGTTGACTGAGAATCTTCATACAGGGAATTCTTTGAAAATGAGAGTTAGGGATTTCTTTATCGATAATGCTTCCTCTGTAAAATAAACCAGCCAATTCCAAATTGCAGAATGCTAAAATGATGGAGCACATGGGATGCGTATTCACTCTGTGTACCTCTCTATCCTTTGGTCCATCACACGGACAATTTGGAAAAAATGGAGGGAGTGTGATACAGAAAAAATGCACGCTGCTTTGAGTTTCTGAACAAAAGGTAGAATACAAATCAGATAAATAATTAGGCGATCTGACTTGATTCCTTTCTATTAGCTTCCAAGGACTTAAATTCCTACTGAACTTCAAAAGAGATATGCAAAGGATTTTTCCTGCCTTTTGAAATGTTCATCTCAGTTTACAAATACTTCATGATAATCAGGTTGGGCTCATTTTAATTACTTTCACAAGAACAGATGTTGTGAAGTCATCCTTTCACTGGGAAATAACTTTTCCTCTACTTCATGAGCAGAAAGAGCTTTCATAAACAATTAGGAGAAAAGGTGGCTACTCTTTGCTTCAAAACTTCATGGCTCTTATCTCCTATGAAGATTTAACCTTAGTTGCTTTCTCTTAGAAGGAAAGGTTGTAAAATTCAAGGCTGCTGGATCATCAGTGGTCCAGACTAAATCTTGAATGGGTCCTTGGAAACCTTCCCACCATCCCAATTCAAACAGATTAATAAAATGGGGGGAAAAACCCTTATCACTGCATTTACAGGGATTTTATTTCATAGTGTTTGATTAGATTGAAATAAACCAGAGTCAGTTTTGACTGTGGTCCAGTTGTGACTTTATATCAAAACCTCCATTTCAAAAGTTTGAATCCTGGCATGATTTTCAAGGCCATATGAAACCTGGGGTCCCAAAACTTGGTGGGACTTATGGCTATCAGTCCAATAGCATCACCTACATTTCATAATATGTATATATCATCACTCTGTCTATGTCTGTCTTTCTTTCTGTCTCTGTGTGTCTCTTTGTCTATCCATCTATCCATCTGTCTGTCCATCTGTCTGTCCATCTGTCTGCCCGTCCATCCTTCCAACCACCCATCTATCATCCATTCATCATCTATCTGTCTGTCTGTCTGTCTGTCTGTCTGTCATCTGCCTCTCTATCTTTACTGATAGTTAGAACAATTAATCAGTGGAATAACTTGCCTCCAGAGGTTTTAAATGGTCCAACACTGGAAGTTTTTAAGAAGAGATTGGATAACCATTTGTTTGATGTGGTGTAGGGTTTTCTGCCTAAGCTGGGGGTTGGACTAGAAGACCTCCAAGGTCCCATCCAAGTCTGTTATTCTATTATTTTCTATTTTCTATTATTTTCTATTTTCTATTATTTTCTATTATTTTCTATTTTCTTTCTATCTATCTATCTATCTATCTATCTATCTATCTATCTATCTATCTATCTATCTATCTATCTATTGATCGATCGATCTATCTATCCATCTATCTCTCTATCATCTCTCTATCATCTCTGTCTCACACACTCTCTCTTTCTGGTTAGCTATTTAGCTATCTATCATCACAGCTTCCACCTGTAAAGATTTTCTCCTTTAAGCACAGAAAAAAAGTTGAGTTTTTTCCTCACAAACATCAGTTTTACAGCTGTTGATAAGAGCACAGTCTTTAACCAGGATTACAGTTCACATCAAATAAATAATCTCTGTTCTTACCTTCTTAGTCACCATCGAAGTGTTCTGGAGACCATATTAACAAGGAAAAGCTTTACATATAGCTTTGATTAATAAGTATTAATAGCTGATAGATTTTTCCCCCTTATGTGATTTCTTAACAGGTCCTCAGGGGTACTGCAAGTGATGTAAACATTTCCCTTCAAGAAAGTATAATTTTATAAAGAACTTCAAATGCACTGGTGTATAATGGAGGAGTGAGATAAAGCCATTTTTTAAAAATAAAGAGTAAATAAAAATGATCTCATTGAAAACTGAACCATACTCCAGCAAGATTGGCTAAAACTTTTCCAAATTTATCACCCAAATGTTGGAGATGTGGCCATAAATTAGGAACATGTGGTGGATGTGCCCCAAATAAAAAAAAATTCTGGTGTAAAATTAAGAGATGGCTGGAAGAAAGTACATTACAAAAGATAAAATTTAAACCGGCGCTGTTCCTATTAGGAATAATAAATCCAAAAATAAAGAAAAAATTGCAATATATAATACTGCACATATTAACGGCAGCTAGGATTGCCCTTGCACAATGGTGGAAACAGATTAACATTCCATCAGAGGAAATAGCAATTAGAAAATGGATAAAATGACTATGGAAATAAAGGAATGGATAAAATGACTATGGAAATAAAGGAAAGAGAAGATTCGGATTACCACAAGGTGTGGAATAAAATGTACGAGTGGCTAGAAAACAGAAACCAAAATAAGAAATAAGAAATTTAATTTAATATTGATTAAATAAAAACTAGAGCGTGGTTTAGCTTTGCAGACTAAGCACCTTAATTAACATCCAGCTGTCTGCAATTACTGCAAGTTCGAATCTCACCAGGCTCAAGGTTGACTCAGCCTTCCATCCTCTCTAAGGTAGGTAAATTGAGGACCCAGTTTGTGGGGGCAATAAGCTGACTTTGTATAAAAAATATACAAAAGTATGAAGGCTATTGCTTAACGCATTGTTAGCCAGCCTGAGTCTCCGGAGAAGGGCGGCATATAAATCAAACTAAAAAAAAAACCAAAAAAACAAAAATTTACTAACTAATGTTAATGTTAAATCACTGACTATGTAAACAAATATAATGTAAATATGTGTATTTAGTGCGATTATAAGAGTTATCAACGTTGTTATAAAAGATAGAAAGATAAAGTAGAAGAGCTGAATACAAAAGCAGAATATACATGCCAATGCAGAAGGCTGTAAAAATAGTATATATTGTTATGCTTGTCTTTTTTTTACTGTGTTTTTGTTCTTTTCCCCCCTGTTTTTAAAGGAAAAAATGCTTAATAAAAATTACTTTTGAAAAAGAAAGGAAAGAAAGAAAAGTGAGCCATAGGCACAAATAAATTATACTGAGATGATTTGATCTTTACTGAGGGATTGAATGATAATTGAATTGCAGGCAAAAGTACGAAGACAGAGTGAATGTGTTGAGTCTAATGGAAGACTGAGAGTGAAGTGGTTGGATGGAACCCCTGAGATCTCCAGGAAGCTCTTCCTTTGGTCTTTCCCAGATATCATACGGGCACATTGTAGCTGCTATAATCTGGATTTTTTTCTGCCAATGGATGCTCCAAAGCTTCCCTCACCTGTGCCTCTCATCTCACGGTTCTAATTCTCGTCTACACAGCAGACATGATTGTGTACTTGCGTCCTTCTACACATGGTGATCCTCAATTCAATAAAGTCATATCGCTTGTGCACGCAAGCTTTGTACCCATGTTTAATCCTTTCATCTACACAATCTGGAACAGTGAATTCAAGACGGCTCTTGACAAAACAAGGAGACGGATGCAGAGGTGGCTTTCAACAGGTTCTGACCAGTTCTGGAGACCTGATAGCAAAAATTTTACATAGTTCAGAGAAACGGTAGTAAAAATTCTGACCGGCCCCACCCCCATCTATTCTCCGCCTCCCAAGTCGCATCTGATTGGGAGGAAATGGGAATTTTGCAGTAATCTTCCCCTTGATTGGGGAGGGAATGGAGATTTTATAGTATCCTTCCCCTGCCATGGCCACCAAGCCACACCCACCAAGCTATGTCACACCCACCAAGCCATGCCACACCCACCAAGCCATGCCCACAGAACTGATAGTAAAAAAAGTTGAAACCTATCACTGGATGGATGGTGGTTGTTTAGCAATGTTTTTATTTTTTTTAAAAAAAGAAATTAAAAAGGTGATTTGTTGTGGTTTTATACAACTATTAGCATCAATTAACTAAGTAGAAATGCAACTCTTAGTTTGTATATGATGTACATTTGGTTTACTGCAAAGCAGCATCTTGTTTTAAAATTTAAATAGAAACCATAGCAAGAGTCAGCTAAGAGTATTTGAAGAAGGGCTCAAAAATCATTTGGAAGCACATGGTTAATTCACATCTCCTTTTTAACTTTTTTTTAAATGTTTTATTTATTTTATTTATATAACATGTAAAAATTCAACTTCAATCAAACTGTGTTGTCTGCCTACAATTATTTTTAGGCAGTCATAATCAAGATGTTTACAATAGTATCATTGCAATAATATTAATTCTATAATCACAATAATATTTAACCTATCTACTTTAACAAATCTCCTTTGTAACATTTGTCCTTTTTTATATCCCCATATTTCTAACTTCTGTTTTTATTATCTGTTTTATAACAAGAGCCTGTGTAGCGTAGAGGGCTAATGCCTCCTACTAAAGGCTGCAATTAACACCAGCTGCCTGTAATTTCTCTGAGTTCAATCCTAGCCAGGCTCAAGGTCGACTCAGCCTTCCATCCTTTCTAAGGTAGGTAAATTGAGGACCCAGTTTGTGGGGGCAATAAGCTGACTTTGTATAAATATACAAAAGTATGAAGGCTATTGCTTAACACATTGTAAGCCGCCCTGAGTCTCCGGAGAAGGGCGGCATATAAATCAAATAAAAAAAAAATTATCTAACCATTAGTAAAATAAGTCCCATGTCAAGAAGTATTCAGTTTCTTCCTTTTCTTTAATTGTAAACATTAATCTATCCATTTCTGCACATTCTAATGTTTCGTTTTGTTTTGTTTTTATTATTATTACACTCTGATCTGTCGGGATCTCATTGTTTTTCCATTGCTGTGCAAATATAATTCTGGTTGCAGTTAATACATGTAAAATCAATATATTTATTCTTTTTATCATACTTTTCCTTTTCTTGCTTTGATGACACTATCCAACTATCTCATCTTCTGTCTCCTTTTCCTTTCCTCTTCAATTTTTCCTGGTATCATCTGGGATGATATTATCATATATGGTAGACATGTCCAGAAGCGAGGAACTATTGGGTAAAAAATTTGAACATGCTTAGAGGAAATGATACAACAACACATTGATTTAAGACCTGAACTGTTCCTACTGGGTATCTTACCGGAGAAATATAGTAAAGAAAATATCTATCTGACTATACATGTAATAACTGCAGCGAGGATAGTATTTGCAGAAAATTGGAAAGCAGAAAAAAATCCCTATAGAGGGAGAAATAATTAAGAAAATATTGGAATGTGCAGAAATGAATAGACTAACATTGGCAATTAAGGGAAAGGAAGAATCAGAGTATTACAAGATATGGGGGCAATTCTATCAATGGATAGAGATGAGATATAATAAAAGTTAATATAAATGGAAGAAAAAATGTTGTAATAAATTAAATTAAAATGTAAAAGACAGAAATGTAGCAAGAAAATGATGGTAAAGGAGGAATATGATGACACAAAGATATGTACTCAGATGACACACTGAATAACGAATGTGTCAGGGTTCACAGTTCACAGCCCTGCCCCACACCCACAAGTTCATCACATTGTCCAATCAACTCTTCACACTCAATCTTGGATACAATCTTCAGGCAGTCTCCGTCAGATGCAGGCAAAAGTCCTTGAATACGGAATGTTGTTATGATTAACTTTCTACTGCTCCAACAACAACCTGCTCCCAACTATCCCAGCTAAAATATGTGGCAGTTAACAAGCAAAAACGAAAATTGTCTTCCAAAACTGACATAATGATATATTGTTTGTTTAAACATAAAAATAATAATAAAAAAAACTTTTAAAAAATCTTTCCTAGTATCAGGGTCTCTTCCAATGAGTCCTGTCTTCCCATAGATGGCCAAAGTATTTGCGCTTCAGATGCTTCCGTGGCTGATTGCATTTAGGATTGACTGATTTGATCTCCTTGCAGTCCAAGGGACTCTCAAAAATCTCCTCCAACAATCTGCCTGTCCATATCTCTATTTCTCAGCTTGACTATGCTTCTTCTTCTTCTTCTTCTTCTTCTTCTTCTTCTTCTTCTTCTTCTTCTTCTTCTTCTTCTTCTTCTTCTTCTTCTTCTTCTTCTTCTTCTTCTTCTTCTTCTTCTCCTTCTCCTTCTCCTTCTCCTTCTCCTTCTCCTTCTCCTTCTCCTTCTCCTTCTCCTTCTCCTTCTCCTTCTCCTTCTTCTTCTTCTTCTTTTTTTTTCTTTTTTTTTTTTGAGGACCGATTTCCATTATTTGAATATCGTCCTTTGAAAAACTCTATACCGTACATGAACTATTAATTGGCAAGAAGGACATTGCTTGTGCTATCCCTGAGGAACTATAAAGAAATCACATGAGAATTTTTTTTCCAACTCTTCACTGTTACTGAACAGAGTTATATGTAGAAACATTCCTCTCTAAACCTGTCTCCAGAACGTATTTGATGCTAGCTACAAGGTAAGAAAGAAGATTCTATATTTGATGTGGATTGTAAGGTCTTTCACACTTATGGTAATTTTGGAGTTGGGTGACAAATGCTGATATGTTGAGATTTTCAGCATTGATATCAGTAAGATTAAGGCACCAAGCTTCTCTAAATCATCTGTCTGTGCATGTTTAACAGATTAACAGAGTTGGAAGGGACCTTATACATCATCTAATCCAACACCCCCCCCTCAATCAGGAGATCCTATACCATTTCTGACAAATGGCAGTCCAATCTTTTCTTGAAAGTCTCCAGTGATGAAGCTCCCACAGCTTCCGAAGGCAACTTCTGTTCAATGGGTTGATTGTTCTCACTGTCAGAAAGTTCCTTCTCATTTCTAGGTTGAATTTCTCCTTGGTCAGTTTCCATCCATTATTCCTTGTCTGGCGTTCTGGTGCTTTGGAAAACAGCTTGACCCCTTCCTCTCTCAAATATTGGAACACTGCTATTATGTCTCCCCTGGTCCTTCTCTGCACTAGACTAGCCATGCCCAGTTCCTGTAACCGTTCTTCTTATATTTTAATCTCCAGTCCCCTAATCATCTTGGTTGCTCTCCTCTGCACTTTTTCTAGAGTCTCAACATCTTTTTTATAGTGTGGTGACCAAAACTGGATGCACTATTCTAGGTGTGGTCTTACTAAGGCTTCATAGAATGGTATTAGTATCTTATTTGATCTTGACTGTATCCCTCTGTTAATGCAATTTAGGATTGCATTGGCTTTTTTAGATGCTGCTGCACACTGCTAGCTCATATTTAGCTGATTGTCCACTAAGACTCCAAGATCCCTCTCACAGTCACTGCTTTTTGAGTGTGCATCTGTCCTGGGAAGTATGCATATAAAAAGCCTGCTCTTTTGAGTTGGACAGAGCATGCAGAAAGAGATGTGAAAGCTGAAATTGTACTTCCAATTTATAGCTGTGTTTTGCTGCTTTTGCTATACGACTTGATGAGATTTTTCTAAATTAAATGAGTATTAGAGGAAAATTAGGAGGTAAAGAGAAGGATGGATAAGATTGCCCTGATGAAAAGGAAGCTTAAATGATTGATTCCTTAAAAGGATGAGGGGTTTGTTTTACTTGGTGCTCGGGGAAATATATTGCCTAACATGGAGTCCTCATTTCTAAAGATCTAAGTGCCAGAGCCCACTATAACAACATTGTCAAAAAGGCATTAAGAGTTGTTAACCTAATCTGGCATAGCTTCTTCTCTGGTAATGTTGTACTACAAACTAGAGCATACAAAACATTTCCTAGACCAATTCTTAAATACTGGAACCCGCACTGCATATCAGACATTAATATAATTGAAAGAGTCCAAAGATATTTCATGAGAAGAATCCTCCATTCCTCTATGTGCAATAGAATACCTTATGCCACCAGACTCTAAATTTTGGGCTTAGACAACTTAGAACTATGCCAACTTCAGTCTGACCTATGCATAGTACATAAAATTATCTGCCACAATGTCCTTCTTGTTAAAGACTACTTCAGCTTCAACCACAACAATACACAAGTAAATAATAGATACAAACTCAAAGTAAACTGCTCCAAACTTGATTGCAGAAAATAGGATTTCAGTAACAGAGTGGCCAATGCCTGGAATGCACTACCTGACTCTGTAGTTTCACTCCCAACCTCCCAAAACTTTAACCTTAAACTGTCTACTGTTGACCTCACCTCATTCCTAAGAGGTCTGTAAAGGGCATGCATAAGCACACCAGCGTGCCTACCGTCCCTGTCCTAATATTCTTTTTACTTACTCTTTTCATGTATTCAAATTATGTTTATACTTTTACCTGTTATCTTATATATCCTTGACAAATAAACTTGTGATTATGATTATGGAGTAAGGGCTGTAGGTATTGAAAGAGTAAATGGAAAAATTAAGATTAAGGTTGGAAAGTAGGAAAATGGTCAGGATGTCTACTACCATGAATTAATTGGTTGCAAGGTTTCTCACCCAATTTTGAAATCTTCTCACTAACTGAAAAACAAGTGAGTATAGTTCTTACCTAGGAGTAACCGATCAGAGAGGGGTAAAAACAGATTCCAATTCCAGATATGCAAATTATGAAATACAATACTTTTGTAGTAGAATAAAAGAGAAATTATTTCAAATTGCAACTGCTTCCTGTCAACAAATATTCCTCTCCACTCCTACATCTTTTAATGTAAATTAATCCTCTCTCTCTCTCTCTCTCTCTCTCTCTCTCTCTCTCTCTCTCTCTCTCTCTCTCTCTCTCTCTCTGTGTGTGTAGAGGTGAGTTGTTGCATGAATAGACAGTACATTATTTTAATCGCTTTGGGAAGGCACCTGATAATATTACACACCACAATGAAGTGATGAAAGGGTTTGCCTGCAAAGTTTAATACTCTCAATTAAAAAAAAAGTCAAATAGATTTAAAACCAGAACTATTTCTGTTTGGCATGTTGACAGGAAAATATAATTTTTTAAAAAATCCAATACTTAATGCTCCATGTAATAACAGTGGCTAGAATTGTATATGCTCAAAATTGGAAAACTGGAAACATACCCTCTGAGGACATGGTAATAAAGAAAATATTAGTCTCTGCTGAGATAGATAGGTTGACAATGGAAATTAAAGATAAAGGAGAAACAGCACACTGTTTAATTTGGGACGTATGGTACAATTGGTTGGAGAGTAAATGCAAATATTAGAAAAGTAACAACGAAAGATTATCAACGGATGAGAACTTAGAAATAAATATAAGTATGATAGACAGAATACTTCTTGTAATTAATATGATGGTAGAATGTTATAAAAATGTAAAATAAAACAAATACGATAATGTATATTAGAAGACATAATAGAATATATAATGGAAATGGATATATACCGGTATATCACTGTTGCAAAGTTTGAAACTGTGATCTAAAATGAAGAAAACTGTATGACAAAAATATTATTTTTTTTAAAAAAAGTCAATATACTTTTGAAGGCTGTCCTTCAAAAATATTAAATTAAACAAGAAAGATTCTGTCAGTTTCGTTTATACCCGTATTAGATTTCAGAAAGATTAAAACAAATCCTGAAAAGCTTCCACACAGCGTGCAATACTTTAGTGAGGTAAAATGGGTGATGGAATTTTGTGAGGAAAAAATTAATTTCATGTCTCCCCTCACATTCTGAATCGAATAGCCACAGATTTTCTGAGAGTGGTGGTGATATTTCCAAAACCACTAATTAATCAACAGTTATGTGAGTAAAAAATATGAAACAATTCAATAATCCTGCACAGCAATTCACTTCAGCTATTTATGTGATTATTGTTTGCTCAGATCCTATTGTATACACCACAAATGATAATGTTTCTATAAATTATTTTATCGTTTTAGAAAAGAAGAACAAGATGTCAAATGCTACATTTTTCAATGAATTTATTCTTCTGGGATTTTCAGAATTTCATGAACTGAACCTGGGATTTTATGTACTCCTCCTTCTGATGTACCTTCTGTCACTTATAGGACATTCCTTAATCATCATCGTAGTTTCCATGGAACCCAAGCTCCATACTCCAATGTATTTCTTCCTCCTCAACTTCTCCCTGGCTGAGATTGCTTCCACAACATCAGAGATCCCAAAGATGTTGGTCAATAGCTTCTCCGGCAAAAACACCATCTGCTTTGCGTGTTGCATGGCCCAAGATTTCATGGTCTTCACAATGGGAGCTGTGGAATTCATCACCCTCACGATCATGTCTTTTGACCGCTATGTGGCCATCTGCAAACCTTTGCATTATCAAACCATTATGACTAGTGGACTCTGTCTCAAACTCTCTTTGCTGGCATGGATTGGTGGGTTTGGACTCATATTTCCTCAGGCGGTCGTGGTGTGGACGTACCCCTACTGTGGGCGCAATATCATTGATCATTTCTTTTGTGACATTGGTCCAGTTTTGCAGTTGGCTTGTGCTGACAGAACAGTGATTGAGTTAATAGGATTCCTTTATGGTGCTGCTATAATGTGGGGCTCCTTTGGGTTCTCTCTGATTTCATATACGCGCATTATAAACGCCATACTTCAGATCCCTTCGGCCACTGGGAGGTCCAAAGCCTTCCTCACCTGTGCTTCCCATCTGATTGTTCTAACCATTTTCTATACAGCAGACATGCTTATGTACTTGAAACCTTCAACACATGGTGACACCCGACTCAATAAGGGAATCTCTCTTGTCCGCACCAGCTTTGTACCCATGTTAAACCCTTTCGTCTACACAATCCGGAACAGTGAATTCAAGAGAGCTTTGGGGAAAGCAGTAACCAAAAGGATGAGTTTCTAACATGGTGCGTGATGCTAAGTATCCAGATGTTTCCATTATCTGTCCTTCTGAAAGAGAACTACGGAGTCCTTGGTGCTCTCTGATCTTGGTTGCTTTCTTGCAGGCATTCCATTGCCCATCATCAGCACTGCTATCCCTGATGTTGTTACCTAATTGGGTAATGAAATGTCTTCAAGAAAAGAATCAAACTCAGAGACAACCAAGGACCCCACTATTCAACCCTGAGCTACAAATATTCTCTTCTGTTGAAAGAGAAAATATTTTGTAATCCTCGTCACACCTGTGTCTGTTGGGAAATCTTGCAATGGTTCCACATCCATCTAAGATGAAATAATGAAATTACAAATGAAATTGTGAAGTCTTTAAAATGTTTGATGGTTCTTGTGAAGTCTTTGTCCATTTGACAAAGTTGAATCTCAAACAGGACTCTATGTTCAATGACTTTTTCTATTTGGTATAGAAAAGCTAAGAAGCATTAACAGAGCTTTGGTGAGTAATGAGTATACATCAAAATTCTATTCGGTTGAAATCTCCTCCTCCTCCTCCTCCTATTGTTCAAAGCAAATTTCTTTCTTTCTCTCATTTTGAGCAGTCATCAAACCTAACATCAGCTTTTGGCTGTTGATTATGTTTATGTTTATGTTTATTATATTTATATATCACCCCTCTCCCAAAGGACTTGGGGTGGTGGACAGCCAGCAAATAAAATACAGAAATACAAAATTTAAAACAGTATTAAAATCCAATTAAATCAATTTGGCCCATAGTTAAAAACCCTATATTAAAACCCCTAATTTTAATAATTGAGTTACTAAAAAAACCGTTTTTTTAAAAGAGTAGGTCAGGCCACCCCGGCTTGCTGAAACAAAAATGTCTTTAGGGCAGTTCAGAAAGCGCAAAGGTCAGGGATCCGCCGTATCTCTGGGGGCAACTCAGAGGATAGGTGTCTGGGGGCAACTCTGGAGGGTAGGTGTCCCCACAGAGAATGCTCTCCCCTTGGAGGCCGCCAGCTGGCATTGTCTGGCCGACGGCACCCTGAGGAGTCCCTCTCTGTGGGAACGTACTGGTCGGTGGGAGGCTACTGGTGGCAGAAGATGGTCTTGTAAGTACCCAGGTCCTAAGCCATGGAGCGCTCTAAAGGTGGTAACCAGTACCTTGAAGCGCACCCAGAAGACCAGTGGGAGCCAGTGCAGCTCACGCAGGAGAGGTGTTACATGGGAGCACTGAGTCGCTTCCATAACCCCCCACGTGGCTGCATTCTGGACCAGTTGGAGCCTCTGGATGCTCCTCAAGGGGAGCCCCATGTAGAGAGCATTACAGTAGTCTAGATGAGATTATGTGAGAAACCATCACAATTCTTGGATGTAGGATATAGAAATCAATGATTCCATGAATAGTTAATATAAATGTAGATTTCTTTTCAGGTTTTATCAGGAATATATTGGGATTCGTGCCATCATTTTTAAGGTACAGGTGGTCCTCCTCAGCTTACAACTATTCAGTTAGCAACCATCCAAAGTTACAACGGCACTGAAGCATAAGTAATGTATAAGAAGGTGAATGATCATCCTCTCAGTCTAACTTCAAGAGAATACGTTTCTTCAGGAAATAGGAGTGAATTCCCCTTTTCTATCTACTTTTGACTAGGATGTGTCAAGACAGGCTGAACAGTTCCCATCATTTTTCACAGATCACTGCCTTCTATGCAATTTAATTTAGTATCTGAAAAATAACATGAACCTTGTGACTGAAAGTTTGAAGACTTTTTTTTCTTCCTCCCATCCTTCTGCTAGTGTAACTTGGATGAGAGCAAGCAGATTTAAGATGACAGTATTGAGGTAGATTAATAACAATAAAAATTCTATTCTATTCTATTCTATTCTATTCTATTCTATTCTATTCTATTCTATTCTATTCTATTCTATTCTATTCTATTCTATTCTATTCTATTCTATTCTATTCCAATAGCTCTTACACTTATATACCGCTTCACAGTGCTTTGCAGCCCTCTCTAAGCAGTTTATAGAGTCAGCCTGTTTCCCCAAACAACTAGGTCATCATTTTACTGATCTCAGAAGGATGGAAGGCTGAATCTACTGGATCAAACTGCTGGCAGTGGACAGAATTAGTCTGCAAAGCTGCCTTCTAAGCACTTAGCCACCAAGGCACTGACTTTGCCAAGGATTTGAACACATTGTAAGTAGCAAAACAAAGTCTAAACACTGGTAATTTTATTTTCCATGTGGAATAGAGAGGGCTACTAGTGGTGAGGTCTATATTTCTTCAAGATTTATTTTGGGTCCTTCATAGACTTGGCTCACCATCAACCAAGTTCCCCAGATCACCTCTAAAGAGTTCCCTAACCGATTTGTTGACTTCCATTCCCATATGACAATCTTTGGGATCAGTTTGGGATCTTGTAATAATCTATTGTTGCCAGTATTATTATTATTATTTTAAAAAGTCGATATCACATAGATTCATTAATAAATCACACTCTGAAAGAACGTCATAGTCTTTTGCTTTTTTCAGTCTTATTAATCTGCTGTACTCTGCTCGGTTTCTTCATTGCCATCAGCAACTAATCAGTGTGGAAATTATTTTATAGACGATCTTTTGGGTTTCATGGATATGTTATGTCCAAATGATAGGCTACACTGTTTGAAAGCTTTCTGAAAAAAAAAGAGAGAGAGAGAGAGAGAGAGAGAGAGAGAGAGAGAGAGAGAGAGAGAGAGAGAGAGAGAGAGAGAGAGAGAGAGATCACTTGTCTTTTTTCCCCCTAAAACAAAAGTTGCTTAGAGCAACAAAGATGATTAGGGGACTGGGGGCTAAAACATATAACGAACAGTTGCAGGAACTGGATATGTCTAGTTTAATGAAAATAAGGACTAGGTATGACATGATAGCAGTCTTCCAATATCTCAGGGATTGCCACAAAGAGGACGGAGTCAAGCTATTCTCCAAAGCACCTGAGGGTAGGACACGAAGCAATTGGTGGAAACTAATCAAGGAGAGAAGCAACCTGGAACTAAGGAGAATTTTCCTGACAGTTGGAATAATTAATCTATCAATGTTTGCTTGTGCTTTTAGTCCCACGTTGACCCCTGTTCCTTAATTGTTCCCTTCTCCTGACAGCTCTGCACATGTATGCATCGGGAACAGGCTCCAGCTATACTTCTGCCTCACTTATCTCCGACTATGAAAGTAGCTGATAAAAGTCGGATGGCCCTGGTCCCATCTCTACCTCCGATGCAGAACCTTCCTCAGACTCCAGGACTGGCCCATGTTCCTCTCCAATCTCCTCACTGTCTGAGTCTCTGGCTGCTGGTGGGCCACAATAAAATATCTCAAGGGGTTACAGATGCCCACGTAGTCATCAAAGACCAAAATGTAATCTGAAGTTCCTAAGAAAAAATAGAAATACATCTGCATCATGCAACCCATAAAGGAAATAAATTTTCACTCTGTGATTATATTGAGCATCACTTGGGCATGATAACAGTGGTGAAGGAAAGTCCAGAGAAGGAAACGTTGCCCAGAAGCCAATACATGGGGGTATGGAGTCAATAATCTTTCCATACAAAGAAATTAGTATGTAGATCACTGCTAGGATCAGGAACACAGGAACCTTGCATTTCTGGATGCCAGGAAAACCTGTTAAAATGAATTCTTTCACCATGCTGTAATTTTCAGACCTCATCCTATATTATATCATGAGTCAAAACATTTCCTCATTAAATGGCATATTTGAGCAAAGGTACTACACAATAACAAGCAGATGAGCTCACGTTCATGATGATCTAAGAATGAACTATTTAATATTTTTAATAAAAGAATACCCATGTTGTAATTATTTCAGGAATCAATGTTTAACAGAATTAATATATAACAGAACATCAGCGTTTGAAGTGACCTTGGATGTCAATCAATCAATCAATCAATCAGAATAGAGCTGGAAGGGATCTTGGAGGTCTTCTAATCCAATCCCTTGCTCTGGCAGGAAACCCTATATCATTTCAGTCAAATGATTGTCTAATCTTTTCTTAAAATTCTCCAAAATTGGAGCACCCATATCTTCTGGAGGCAAGCTGTTCCACTGATTAATTGTTCTGTCAGGAAATCTCTTCTTATTTCTAGTTTGCTTCTCTCCTTGGTTCGTTTCCATCCATCGCTTCTTCTGTTGCCTTCAGGTACTTTGGACAATAGGTTGACTCCCTCTTCTTTTTGGCAGCCCCTCAAATCTTGGAATATTGGAAGACTGCTAGTATGTCCCCCTTAGTCCTTCTTTTCATTAAACTAGACATACCCAATTCCAACAACTGTTCTTTATATGTTTTAGCCTCCAGTCCCCTAATTGTTCTGTCCCCGTCTCCCACACACACACACAAACAGACAGCCAGGGGTTAAATAAACTGGCAGGCAACCAATTAGTCTGATAAGATGCTTGGCAGCAACCCCAGCAGCAGCTGCTTGCCAAGACCTTTTATCAAGAGAAGAAATACACACAAATAACAATTGTTCAAGAATAAATCCAAAGCCGAGATGCAAAGTGACTCAAAGGAATTCGTTTTGTCGTCACAGAGTCTGAATGGCTAACTCACCCCCTTTTATAGCCTGTGGGGTGTGGTCCAGTGAGTCAGCTAATCACGGGCATGCCTTCCCTTTTGCTGTGCACATTTATCTCTGCGACGCTGATGAGGGTCCAGCCAGCACTTATCTCCTTCATCGCTGTCCACCTGTGGCTGTGGGGACGTGCTTGGCTCTGGGCCTATCTCTTGCCCTTCGGTGTCCTCTGGAGGCATTGCCAGAGAGGAGGGTCCTGGAGAAGGAGGCCTTGCCAACTCCTCTCCCTCACTCTCAGAGTCTGCATCTGCTGATGACACAGGCTGAGGCAATGGAGCCACAACACTAATCATCTTGGTTGCTCTTCTCTGTCCTCTTTCTAGAGTCTCAACATCTTTTTTACACCGTGGTGATTTAAGTACTTACACTTCACTTTTAGACTTCAGATGAATTTTATATGTCACAAATCAGATTTATCAATTCAGAGGATGGACAAGATAACAGAGAACAAGGCTGGATTTACATCCTAACATGTTTTTAGTGGTGTGATTTATTTTCCTGATATATGATTTGATTCCAAGTTCCTTCCTCTTTTCTTCTCCTCCTTTTCTTGTTTAAGCATTTTCTTTACAGAAAGAATATTAATTGAAGGATCCTTGGTGCTCTCTGAGCTTGCTTGGGTTTGTTTGTTTGTTTTTTGTTTGTTTGTTTGTTTGTTTTTTGCACAGACATTTAATTACCCAAATTTGGTAATCTCATCAGACTGGATTAAAAACAAGCAAGCGAAGAGAGCACCAAGGACTCCTCATTTCAACCCTCAGCTACAAATATTCTCCTTCATTGGTAGAATATTAACTATTCTTTATTCTATAAACATTCATCTAATGGTAAGTTTTGTGCAGTGAGCCCCCTCCCCCGGGCTCCATTTTGGCTCCCAGGAGACTTCAAGGAGCCTTGCTAGGCCCAAATCAGAGTGCTGGGGTGTGTGGCGATCCCCCACACCCATTTTGTTTCTCAGGAGCAGGGGTGAAATGCTCCTAGTTCAGATCTGATCACCTGATCCGGTAGCAAAGGAGGTGGGTGGTTCGGAGAACCAGTAGTAAAAATCCCTGCCACCCCCCTCCCCACATATCCAGCTGAGCCGCACAATCATCAGAGTTTTTTTTTTTACTTTTAAAAGCATTTTTTCTACAATCTCTTTGGCCGAAAAAAATTCTTTTTCTTTTTTAAAAAAGAAAATAAGCCTCTGATGATCGCGCGGCTCAGCTGGGATCCTCAAAGGCTTTTAAAGCAATTTTTTCTACAACCTCTGAAAAGGTTGTAGAAAAAATGCTTTTAAAAGCCTCTGATGATCCCAGCTGAGTTGCCTGATTGGAAGAGGCTTTTTTTTCTTTTAAAATCTTCTGATGATCCAAGCTGAGTTGCCTGATCGTCAGAGGCATTTAAAAGAAAAAAAAAGCCTCTGCCGATCAGGCAACTCAGCTGGGATCGACAGAACCTTTTGAAAGCATTTTTTTACAACCTCTTTGCTGAAGAGGTTGTAGAAAAAATGGTTTTAAAAGTAAAAAAAAATGGCCACGCCCACCCAGTCACATTACCCCCCAAGCCCCGCCCACAGAACCGGTAGTAACAAACTTTAGATTTCACCACTGCCCAGGAGGCTGCAGGGGGGCCTACTAGGCCCAAAACAGCATGGGGGGGCTTCAAGAAAGAAAGAAAGAAAGAAAGAAAGAAAGAAAGAAAGAAAGAAAGAAAGAAAGAAAGAAAGAAAGAAAGAAAGAAAGAAAGAAAGAAAGAAAGAAAGAAAGAGGGAGGGATAGAAAGAAAGAAAGAAAGAAAGAGAAAGAATGAAAGAGGGAGAGAAGGGAGAAAGAGAGAAAGAGAGAAAGAGAGGAAGAGAGAGAGAGAGAGAGAGAGAGAGAGAGAGAAAGAAAGAAAGAAAGAAAGAAAGAAAGAAAGAAAGAAAGAAAGAAAGAAAGAAAGAAAGAAAGAAAGAAAGAAAGAAAGAAAGAAAGAAAGAGGGAGGGAGGGAGGGAGGGAGGGAGGGAGGGAGGGAAGGAGGGAGGGAGAGAAGGGAAAAGGAAAGAAAGGAAGAAAGGAAGAAAGGAAGAAAGAAGGAGATAGAGAGAGAGGGTGGGGGAGAAAGAAAAGGAAGGAAGGAAGGAAGGAAGGAAGGAAGGAAGGAAGGAAGGAAGGAAGGAAGGAAGGAAGGAAGGAAGGAAGAGGGAAAGGAAGGGAAAGTGTATGAGATATGGATGGATGCAGGAATGGGATTCAAATCCCATTGCTACTGGTTTCCTTGTGGGTGTACATGTACTCACTGGTGCACAAGATGCTTTTGCGCATGCGCATAGACGTCCAGGCAGTGGGAAGAGCCTCTGGGGCGAACTGGTAGCAACCCTCCACTGAATGGGTGGATAGAGGGAGGGAGAGAGGGAGAGAAAAAGGAGAGGAAGGAAGAACCACAAACCTTGGCACCAGACACAGCTTCAGAGGATGCCTTGAAACAGCACAGCAATCCAAGGCTAGAAGGGAGCTCGGAAGGTCATCTAGTTGAGCCCCTTCCTCCATCAGGAGACCTTATATCATCTTGGTTATTTTGGTGCCTCTAACACAGAGGAGAAATTCCCAGAAATCCCCAGGCATTCCCAACCTCTCCCCCTAGTAAAAAAAACCAAAACAAAAACAAACCTAGAGCAAAAACTTCATGCGGTATGAAAAAGAAGAATAGAAAAGGGGGGTGCTGTGTATTGTTTAATGGACTGCTAAATTGGCAAGGTGGACTGCTAAGTAGGCCACGCCCACCCAGTCACATAACCGCATAGCCACGCCCACCAAGCCACGCCCACAGAACTGGTAGTGAAAAAAAATTGAATCCCACCACTGCTACGGATGTACTGGAGAATGTGAAAAATACCAACAAAATCAATGCGAAGATCTCTGAACGTAGATGAATTCAACCGAGAGACACTCCAAGTTTGATAAATCTATACAGCTTTAATATGAGATATACTCCTATACATCCATTTCCATCTATACATAATAAAATTTGGCAATATTGTTAGCAAAAGAAAAAGACAAGTGATTAATTTCTTTTTTTAGAAAGCTTTCAAACGGCGTAGCCTATCATTTGGCCATTAGATACCTACAAAACCCCAAAAGATCATCTATACAATAATTTCCACACAGATTAGTTGCTGGTGGTGATGAAGAACCGAAGTAGGAGCCTGGATAGCTCAGCAGACTAATGCATTGTAGTTAAAACCCAGCTGTCTGCAATTACTGCTAGTTCGAATCTCCCCAGGCTCAAGGTTGACTCAGCCTTCCATCCTTTCTAAGGTAGGTAAACTGAGGACCCAGTTTGTGGGGGCAATAAGCTGACTTTGTATAAATATACAAAAGTATGAAGGCTATTGCTTAACGCATTGTAAGCCTCCCTGAGTCTTTGGAGAAGGGCAGCATATAAATCAAATTTTAAAAAAAAATAGAGTACAGCAGATTAATCAGACTGAAAAAACAAAGGACTATGACATTCTTTCAGGGTGTGGTTCATTAATGAATCTATGGCATAATGGCTTTTTAAAAAATAATAATAATAAAAATACTGGCAACAATTAATTATTACAAGATCCCAAACGGAGCCAAAGATTATCATATGGGAATGGAAGTCAATGAATCAGTTAGGGAACTCTTTGGAGGTGATCTGGGGAACTTGGTTGACGGTGAGCCAAGTCTATGGAAGGACCCAAATTAAATCTTGAAGAAATATAGACCTCGCTACCAGTAAGGCTGCCTGAAGTAGTATCCTAGATCCTAAGAAGAAGAGTGTATCCCTCTCTATTCCACATGGAAAAGCCAATCACCAATGTTTGGACTTTGTTTTGCTACTTACAATGTGTTCAAATCCTTTGCAAAGTCAATGTCTTGGTGGTACAGTGCTTAGAATGCAGTTTTGCAGACTAATTCTGCCCACTGCCAGCAGTTTGATCCATTTTATTCAGCCTTCCATCCTTCTGAGGTCAGTAAAACGATGACCCAGATTGTTGGAGGAAATAGGCTGACCCTGTAAATTGCTTAGAGAGGGCTGCTAAGCACGGTGAAGCGGTATATGAGCCGCGGTGGCGCAGTGGTTAGAGTGCAGTACTGCAGGCTACTTCTGCTGACTTCCAACTGCCTGCAATTCGGCAGGCTCAAGGTTGACTCAGCCTTCCATCCTTCTGAGGTGGGCAAAAAGAGGACCCAAATTGTTGGGGGTAATATGCTGACTCTGTAAACTGCTTAGAGTGGGCTGATAGCAGTATATAAGTCTAAGTGCTATTGCTATATAAGTCTAAGATCTATTGATATTAATCTACCTCAATACTGTCATCTTAAATCTGGTTGCTGTCATCCAAGTTACGCTAGGAGAAGGAAGGGAAGAAGAAGAAAAAATCTTCAATCTTTTTCAGTCACAAGGTTCATGTTATTTTTCAGACACTAAATTAAATTGCATGGAAGGCAGTGATCTGTGAAAAATGATGGGAACTGTTCAGCCTATCTTGACACATCCTAGTCAAAAGTAGATAGAAAAGGGGAATTCACTCCTATTTCCTGAAGAAACGTATTCTCTTGAAGTTAGACTGAGAGGATGCTCATTCACCTTCTTATACATTACTTATGCTTCAGTGCCGTTGTAACTCTGGATGGTTGCTAACTGAATAGTTGTAAGCTGAGGAGGACCACCTGTACCTTAAAAATGATGGCACGAATCCCAATATATTCTTGATAAAACCTGAAAAGAAATCTACATTTATATTAACTATTCATGGAATCATTGGTTTCTATATCCTACATCCAGGAATTGTGATTCCTCCAGACCTAATCAAAAGCCAACAGCTGATGTTAAGGTTGATGACTGCTCAAAATAAGAGGAAGACAGAAATTTGTTTTGGACTAGTGGGCGAAGGAGGAGGAGGAGGAGGAGGAGGAGGAGGAGGAGGAGGAGGAGGAGGAGGAGGAGGAGGAGGAGGAGGAGGAGGAGGAGGAGGAGGAGGAGGAGGAGATTTGAACCAAATAGAATTTGATTTATAGAATAGCTATAAGCTAAACAGAGCTTTTTACATTTCTTTCATTGAATAATAGTATCAGTCTCCGCCATAGCAATGTGAGCATGGATGTGAAAAATGCTTCAAAATACATAAACTGTTTTGAGCCTTCTTAAGAAAGCCAGAGCACAAAAGAATTGAGGCCTTTGAACTCTTCAAACTGGTCGGACCAAGAGGAGATCAACCCCGATTGCTCTTTAGAAGGCCAGATCCTGAAGATGAAACTCAAATACTTTGGCCACCTAATGAGAAGGAAGAACTCACTGGAGAAGAGCCTAATGCTGGGAAAGATTGAATGCTGGCAAAAGAAGGGGACAACAGAGAACAGGGTGGCTGGATGGAGTCCCCGAAGCAGTAGGCGTGAGTTTAAATGGACTCCAGTGGATGGTAGAAGGACAGGAATGCCTGGAGGAACTTTGTCCATGCGGTCGCAATGGGTTGCGCACAACTTCACAATTAACAACAATAGCAGTCGAAGCTAGACATTGTCAAATGGACAAAGACTTCACAAGAGCCATGAAATATTTTAAAGAATTCATAATCTCATTTGGAATTTCATTATTTCATCCCAGATCGATGTGGAACCATTGCAAGATTTCTCAACAGAGACAGATGTGACGAGGATTACAAAATATTTTCTCTTTCAACAGAAGATAATATTTGTAGCTCAGGGTTGAATTGTGGGGTCCTTGGCTGTCTCTGAGTTTGATTCTTTTCTGGAAGACATTTCATTACCCAATTAGGTAACAACATCAGGGATAGCAGTGCTGATGATGGGTATGCCTATTTGGGCAATGGAATGCCTACAAGAAAGCAACCAAGATGAGAGAGCACCAAGGACTCCGTAGTTCTCTTTCAGAAGGAGAGATAATAGAAACACCTGGATATTTAGCATCATGCACCATCTTAGAAACTCATCCTTTTGGTTACTGCTTTCCCCAAAGCTGTCTTGAATTCACTGTTCCGGATTGTGTAGATGAAAGGGTTTAACATGGGTACAAAGCTGGTGCGGACAAGAGAGATTCCCTTATTGAGTCGGGTGTCACCATGTGTTGAAGGTTTCAAGTACATAAGCATGTCTGCTGTATAGAAAATGGTTAGAACAATCAGATGGGAAGCACAGGTGAGGAAGGCTTTGGACCTCCCAGTGGCCGAAGGGATCTGAAGTATGGCGTTTATAATGCGCGTATATGAAATCAGAGAGAACCCAAAGGAGCCCCACATTATAGCAGCACCATAGAGGAATCCTATTAATTCAATCACTGTTGTGTCAGCACAAGCCAACTGCAAAACTGGACCAACGTCACAAAAGAAATGATCAATGATATTGCGCTCACAGTAGGGGTACGTCCACACCACGACCGCCTGAGGAAATATGAGTCCAAACCCACCAATCCATGCCAGCAAAGAGAGTTTGAGACAGAGTCCACTAGTCATAATGGTTTGATAATGCAAAGGTTTGCAGATGGCCACGTAGCGGTCAAAAGACATGATCGTGAGGGTGATGAACTCCACAGCTCCCATTGTGAAGACCATGAAACCTTGGGCCATGCAACATGCAAAGCAGATGGTGTTTTTGCCGGAGAAGCTATTGACCAACATCTTTGGGATCTCGGATGTTGTGGAAGAAATCTCAGCCAGAGAGAAGTTAAGGAGGAAGAAATACATTGGAGTATGGAGCTTGGGTTCCATGGAAACTACAATGATGATTAAGGAATGTCCTATAAGTGACAGAAGGTACATCAGAAGGAGGAGTACATAAAATCCCAGGTTCAGTTCATGAAATTCTGAAAATCCCAGAAGAATAAATTCATTGAAAAATGTAGCATTTGACATCTTGTTCTTCTTTTCTAAAATGATACAATAATTTATAGAAACATTATCATTTGTGGTGTAAGAAAGGTATACAATAGGATTTGGGCAAACGATAATCACATAAATGACTGAAGTAAATTGCTGTGCAGGGTTATTGAATTGTTTCATATTTTTTACTCACATAACTGTTGATTAATTAGTGGTTTTGGAAATGTCACCACCGCTCTGAGAGAATCTGTGGCTATTCGATTCAGAATGTGAGGGGAGACATGAAATTAATTTTTTCCTCACAAAATTCCATCACCCATTTTACCTCACTGAAGTATTGCACGCTATGTGGAAGCTTTTCAGGGTTTGTTTTAATCTTTCTGAAATCTAATACGGGAATAAATGAAACTGACAGAATCTTTCTTCTTTAACTTAATATAACTTAACTCTAATATTTGTATCTACTCTCCAACCAATTGTACCATACGTCCCAAATTAAGCAGTGTTCTGTTTCTCCTTTATCTTTAATTTCCATTGTCAACCTATCCATCTCAGCAGAGTTTAATATTTTCTTTATTACCCTTTCCTCAGAGGGTATGTTTCCAGTTTTCCAATTTTAATTTAATATTTTTGAAGGACAGCCTTCAAAAGTACGTTGACTTTTTTTAAAAAAAAATAATATTTTTGTCATACAGTTTTCTTCATTTTAGATCACAGTTTCAAACTTTGCAACAGCGATATACCGTTATATATCCATTTCCATTATATATTCTGTTATGTCTCCTAATATACATTATCGTATTTGTTTTATTTTACATTTTTATAACATTCTACCATCATATTAATTACAAGAAGTATTCTGTCTATCATTATACTTATATTTATTTCTAAGTTCTCATCTGTTGATATTTTGTTGTTACTTTTCTAATATTTGCATCTACTCTCCAACCAATTGTACCATACGTCCCAAATTAAACAGTGTGTTGTTTCTCCTTTATCTTTCATTTTCATTGTCAACCTATCCATCTCAGCAGAGACTAATATTTTCTTTATTATCATGTCCTCAGAGGGTATGTTTCCAGTTTTCCAATTTTGAGCATCTACAATTCTAGCCACTGTTATTACAAGTATCATTAAGTATTGGACTTTTTAATATATCTATATCTATATCTATATCTATATCTATATCTATATCTATATCTATATCTATATCTATATCTATATCTATATCTATATCTATATCTATATATCTATATATCTATATATCTATACATATATATATATATATATATAATATTTTTGCTGATAATTCTATAATAAAGGATTATAGATTAGAATTATCAGCAAAAATATTAAAAACATAGAAAATAGCTTGTCGGCTATATTATACTGTCTGGATGGCCCATGAGATTGGGCTGAAAGGCAAAAAAATGGAGATTTGTGATATCTCCTCCTCCATTCGTGGAAAATCCAGGATGACTTAACAAACATACATACATACATACATACATACATACATACATACATACATACATACATATATATATATATATATATATATATATATATATATATATATATATATATATATATATATTCCTGTCAACATGCCTAACAGAAATAGCTCTGGTTTTAAATCTATTTGACTTTTTTTTTTAAATTGACAGTATTAAACTTTACAGGCAAACCCTTTCATCACTTCATTGTGGTGTGTAATATTATCAGGGGCCTTCCCAAAGCGATTAAAAGAATGTACTGTCTATTCGTGCAACATCTCACCTCTACACACACACACACACACACACACACACACAGACAGGATTAATTTACATTAAAAGATGTAGATTTCAAAACTGGGTGAGAAACCTTGCAACCAATTAATTTATGGTAGTAGACATCCTGACCATTTTCCTACTTTCTGACCTTAATCTTAATTTTTCCATTTACTCTTTCAATACCTACAGCCCTTACTCCATAATCATAATCACAAGTTTATTTGTCAAGGATATATAAGATAACAGGTAAAAGTATAAACATAATTTGAATACATGAAAAGAGTAAGTAAAAAGAATATTAGGACAGGGACAGTAGCAACGCTGGTATGCTTATGCACGCCCCTTATAGACCTCTTAGGAATGAGGTGAGGTCAATAGTAGACAGTTTAAGGTTAAAGTTTTGATGGGTTGGGGGTGAAACTACAGAGTCAGGTAGTGCATTCCAGGCATTGGCCACTCTGTTACTGAACTCCTATTTTCTGCAATCAAGTTTGGAGCAGTTTACTTTGAATTTGTATCTATTATTTAGTTGTGCATTGTTGTGATTGAAACTGAAGTAGTCTTTAACAGGAAGAACATTGTGGCAGATAATTTTATGTACTATGCATAGGTCAGACTGAAGTTGGCATAGTTCTAAGTTGTCTAAGCCCAAAATTTGGAGTCTGGTGGCATAAGGTATTCTATTGCGCATAGAGGAATGGAGAATTCTTCTCATGAAATATCTTTGGACTCTTTCAATTATATTAATGTCCGATATACAGTGTGGGTTCCAGACAGATGAACTGTATTCAAGAATTGGTCTAGGAAATGTTTTGTATGCTCTAGTTTGTAGTACAACATTACCAGAGAAGAAGCTACACAAGATTAGGTTAACAACTCTTAATGCCTTTTTGGCAATGTTGTTATAGTGGGCTCTGGCACTTAGATCTTTAGAAATGAGGACTCCATGTTAGGCAATATATTTCCCCGAGCACCAAGTAAAACAAACCCCTCATCCTTTTAAGGAATCAATCATTTAAGCTTCCTTTTCATCAGGGCAATCTTTTCCATCCTTCTCTTTACCTCCTAATTTTCCTCTAATACTCATTTAATTTAGAAAAATCTCATTAAGTCGTATAGCAAAAGCAGCAAAACACAGCTATAAATTGGAAGTACAATTTCAGCTTTCACATCTCTTTCTGCATGCTCTGTCCAACTCAAAAGAGCAGGCTTTTTATATGCATATTTCCCAGGACAGATGCACATACAAAAAGCAGTGACTGTGAGAGGGATCTTGGAGTCTTAGTGGACAATCTGGTAAATATGAGCCAGCAGTGTACAGCGGCAGCTAAAAAAGCCAATGCAATCCTAAATTGCATTAACAGAGGGATACAGTCAAGATCAAATGAGGTACTAATACCACTCTATGAAGCCTTAGTAAGACCACACCTAGAATAGTGCATCCAGTTTTGGTCACCATACTATAAAAAAGATGTTGAGACTCTAGAAAAAGTGCAGAGAAGAGCAACCAGGATGATTGGTGGACTGGAGGCTAAAACATACAATAAACGGTTACAGGAACTGGGCATGGCTAGTCTAGTGAAGAGAAGGACTAGGGGAGACATAATAGCAGTGTTCCAATATTTGAGGGGCTGCCACAGAGAGGAAGGGGTCAAGCTATTTTCCAAAGCACCAGAACACCAGACAAGGAATAATGGATGGAAACTAAGCAAGGAGAGATTCAACCTAGAAATGAGAAGGAACTTTCTGACAGTGAGAACAATCAATCAATGGAATAGAAGTTGTCTTCGGAAGCTGTGGGAGCTTCATCACTGGAGACTTTCAAGAAAAGATTGGACTGCCATTTGTCAGAAATGGTACAGGGGCTCCTGATTGAGGGGGGGTGTTGGACTAGATGACCTATAAGGTCCCTTCCAACTTTATTAATCTGCTAATTTGTTAAATATGCACAGACAGATGACTTAGAGAAGCTTGGTGCCTTAAGCTTACTGACATCAATGTTGAAAATCTCAACATATCAGCATTTGTCACCCACCCCCGAAATTACCATAAGGGTGAAAGACCTTACAATCCACATCAAATATAGAATCTTCTTTCTTACCTTGTAGCAAGCATCAAATATGTTCTGGAGACAGGTTTAGTGAGGAATGTTTCTACATATAACTCTGTTCAGTAACAGTGAAGAGTTGGAAAAAAAATTCTCATGTGATTTCTTTATAGTTCCTCTGGGATAGCACAAGTAATGTCCTTCTTGCCAATTAATAGTTCATGTACGGTATAGAGTTTTTCAAAGGACGATATTCAAATAATGGAAATCGGTCCTCAAAAAAAAAAAAGGAAAAAAAAGAAGAAGAAGAAGAAGGAGAAGGAGAAGGAGAAGGAGAAGGAGAAGGAGAAGGAGAAGGAGAAGGAGAAGGAGAAGGAGAAGGAGAAGGAGAAGAAGCATAGTCAAGCTGAGAAATAGAGATATGGACAGGCAGATTGTTGGAGGAGATTTTTGAGAGTCCCTTGGACTGCAGGGAGATCAAATTAGTCAATCCTAAATGCAATCAGCCACGGAAGCATCTGAAGCGCAAATACTTTGGCCATCTATGGGAAGACAGGACTCATTGGAAGAGACCCTGATACTAGGAAAGATTTTTTAAAAGTTTTTTTTATTATTATTTTTATGTTTAAACAAACAATATATCATTATGTCAGTTTTGGAAGACAATTTTCGTTTTTGCTTGTTAACTGCCACATATTTTAGCTGGGATAGTTGGGAGCAGGTTGTTGTTGGAGCAGTAGAAAGTTAATCATAACAACATTCCGTATTCAAGGACTTTTGCCTGCATCTGACGGAGACTGCCTGAAGATTGTATCCAGTTGAATGTGAAGAGTTGATTGGACAATGTGATGAACTTGTGGGTGTGGGGCAGGGCTGTGAACTGTGAACCCTGACACATTCGTTATTCAGTGTGTCATCTGAGTACATATCTTTGTGTCATCATATTCGTCCTTTACCATCATTTTCTTGCTACATTTCTGTCTTACTTTTACATTTGATTTTATTTTTATTGAAAAGTTTTACAAACAAAAAACTTTACTTTTACATTTTAATTTAATTTATTATAACATTTTTTCTTCCATTTATATTAACTTTTATTATATCTCATCTCTATCCATTGATATAATTGCCCTCATATCTTGTAATACTCTGATTCTTCCTTTCCCTTAATTGCCAATGTTAGTCTATTCATTTCTGCACATTCCAATATTTTCTTAATTATTTCTCCCTCTATAGGGATTTTTTTCTGCTTTCCAATTTTCTGCAAATACTATCCTCGCTGCAGTTATGACATGTATAAGCAGATAGATATTTTCTTTACTATATTTCTCCGGTAAGATACCCAATAGGAACAGTTCAGGTCTTAAATCAATATGTTGTTGTATCATTTCCTCTAAGCATGTTCAAATTTTTACCCAATAGTTTCTCGCTTCTGGACATGTCTACCATATATGATAATATGATCCCAGATGATACTAGGAAAGATTGAAGAGGAAAATAAAAGGAGACAGAAGATGAGATAGTTGGATAGTGTCATCAACGCAACAAAGGGAAAAGTATGATAAAAAGAATAAATACATTGATTTTACATGTATTAACTGCAGCCAGAATTATATTTGCACAACAATGGAAAAACGATGAGATCCTGACAGATCAGAGTGTAATAATAATAAAAAAACAAAACAAAACATTAGAATGTGCAGAAATGGATAGATTAATGCTTACAATTAAGGAAAAAGAAGAAACTGAATACTTCGTGATATGGGACTTATTTTACCAACGGTTAGATAATAAAAACAGAAGTTGGAAATATGAGGATATAAAAAAAAGACAAATGTTGCAAAGGAGATTTGTTAAAAGCAGTTGGGTTAAATATTATTGTGATTATAGAATTAATCTTATTGCAATGAATACTATTGTAAACATCTTGATTATGACTGCCTAAAAATAATTGTAGGCATTATATAAATAAAATAAATAAAACATTAAAAACAAGTTAAAAAGCAGATGAGAATTAACCATGTGCTTCCAAATGATTTTTGAGCCCTTCTTCAAATACTCTTAGCTGACTCTTGTTATGTTTTTTATTTAAATTTTAAAACAAGATGCTGCTTTGCAGTAAACCAACTGTACATCATATACAAACTAATAGTTACATTTCTACTTAGTTAATGGATGCTAATAGTTGTATAAAACCACAACAAATCACATTTTTAATTTCTTTATTTTTTTAAAACAAAAACATTGCTAAACAACCACCATCGTTCCAGTGTCGGGTTTCAAAATTTTTTACTATCAGTTCTGTGGGTGTGGTTTGGTGGGTGTGGCTTGGTGGCCATGGCAGGGGAAGGATACTATAAAATCTCCATTCCCTCCTCAATCAAGGGGAAGTTTACTGCAAAATTCCTATTTCCTCCCGATCAGGTGGGACTTGGGAGGCAGAGAATAGATGGGGATGGGGCCAGTCAGAATTTTTACTACCGGTTCTCCGAATTACGTTAAATTTCCGCTATCAGCTCTCCAGAACTGGTCAGAACCCGCTGAAACCCACCTCTGCATCCGTCTCCTTGTTTTGTCAAGAGCCATCTTGAATTCACTGTTCCGGATTGTGTAGATGAAAGGATTAAACATGGGTACAAAGCTTGCGTGCAGAAGTGATATGACTTTATTGAGTCAAGGATCACCATGTGTAGAAGGACGCAAGTACACGATCATGTCTGCTGTGTAGAAGATAATTAGAACCGTGAGGTGAGATACACAGGTGAGGAACGCTTTGGAGCATCCAGTGGCAGAAGAAATCCAGATTATAGCAGCTACAATGTGCCCGTATGATATCAGGGAAAGACCAAAGGACCTCCTCATGAAAGTGCTTCCTGGAGATCTCAGGGGTTCCATCCAACCACTTCACTCTCAGTCTTTCATTAGACTCAACACATTCACTCTCTCTTCATACTTTTGCTTGCAATTCAATTATCATTCAGTCCCTGAATCAAATCATCTCAGTATAATTTATTTGTGCCTATGGCTCACTTTTCGTTCTTTTCTTTCTTTTTCAAAAGTAATTTTTATTAAGCATTTTTAACCTTTAAAAACAGGGGGGAAAGGGCAAAAACACAGTAAAAAAACAAGACAAACATAACAATATATACTATTTTTACAGCCTTCTGCATCGGCATATATATTCTGCTTTTGTATTCAACTCTTCTACTTTATCTTTCAACAACGTTGATAACTCTTATAACCACACTAGATACATATATTTGCATTATACTTGTTTACATAGTCAGTGATTTAACATTAACACTAGTTAGTAATTTTTAGTTTTTATGTAATCGATATTCAATTAAATTTCTATTTCTTATTTTGGTTTGTTTTCTAGCCATTCGTACATTTTATTCCACACTTTGTAGTAATCTGAATCTTCTCTTTCCTTTATTTCCATAGTCATTTTATCCATTGCTGCGCATTCAAGAATTTTTCTAATTGCTATTTCCTCTGATGGAATGTTAATCTGTTTCCACCATTGTGCAAGGGCAATCCTAGCTGCTGTTAATATGTGCAGTATTATATATTGCAATTTTTTCTCTATTTTTGGATCTATTATTCCTAATAGGAACAATGCCGGTTTAAATTTTATCTTTTGTAGTGTAATTTCTTCCAGCCATCTCTTAATTTTACACCAGAATTTTTTTACATTGGGGCACATCCACCACATGTTTCTAATTTATGGCCACATCTCCAACATTTGGGTGATAAATTTGGAAAAAATTTAGCCCATCTTGCTGGAGTATGGTTCAGTTTTCAATCAGATCATTTTTATTTACTCTTTATTTAAAAAATGGATTTATCTCACTCCTCCATTATACACCAGTGTATTTGAAGTTCTTTATAAAATTATATTTTCTTGAAGGGAAATATTTACATCACTTGCAGTACCCCTGAGGATCTGTTAAGAAATCACATAAGGGGGAAAAAAAACAATCCTCTCAGCTATTCACACTTACAAACAGAGTTATATGTAAGGCTTTTCCTTGTTAATATGGTCTCCAGAACACATTCAATGGTGACTAAGAAGGTAAGAACAGAGATTATCTATTTGATGTGGACTGTAATCCTGGTTAAAGACTGTGCCCTTATCAACAACTGTAAAACTGATGTTTGTGAGGAAAAAAAAATCAACTTTTTTTCTGTGCTCAAAGGAGAAAATCTTTACAGGTGGAAGCTGTGATGATAGATAGCTAAATAACTAACCAGAAAGAGAGAGTGTGTGAGACAGAGATGATGGAGAGATGATAGAGAGATGAAAGATAGATAGATAGATAGATAGATAGATAGATAGATAGATAGATAGATAGATAGATAGATAGATAGATAGAGATAGATAGATAGATAGATGATAGATTGATAGATAGAAAGAAAGAAAATAGAAAATAGAAAATAATAGAAAATAAAAAATAATGGATTAACAGACTGGGATGGGACCTTGGAGGTCTTCTAGTCCAACCCCCAGCTTAGGCAGAAAACCCTACACCACATCAAACAAATGGTTATCCAATCTCTTCTTAAAAACTTTCAGTGTTGGAGCATTTACAACCTCTGGAGGCAAGTTGTTCCACTGATTAGTTGTTCTAACTATCAGTAAAGATAGATAGATAGATAGATAGATAGATAGATAGATAGATAGATAGATAGATAGATAGATAGATAGATGGATGGATGGATGGATGGATGGATGGATGGATGGATGGATGGATGGATGGATGGATGGATGGATGGATGGATGGGTGGGTGGGTGGGTGGGTGGGTGGGTAGGTAGGTAGGTAGGTAGGTAGATAGATAGATAGATAGATAGATAGATAGATAGATAGATAGATAGATAGATAGATAGATAGATAGATAGATAATGGATGGACGGATGATAGATGGCTGGTTGGATGGATGGATGGGCAGACAAATGGATAGACAGATGGATAGATGGATAGACAAAGAGACACACAGAGACAGACAGACATAGACTGAGTGATGATATATACATATTATGAAATGTAGGTGATGCTATTGGAATAATAGCCATAAGTCACACCAAGTTTTGGGACCCCAGGTTTCATATGGCCTTGAAAATCATGCCTGGATTCAAACTCTTGACATGGAGGTTTTGATATAAAGTCACGACTGGACCAGAATCAAAACTGATTTATTGGTTTATTTGGTTTATTTCAATCTAATTAAACACCATGAAATAAAATTCCTGTGAATGCAGTGATAAGAGTTTTTCCCCCCGTTTTATTAATCTGTTTGAACTGGGGAGGTGGGAAGATTTCCAGGGACCCATTTGAGATTTAGTCTGGAACATTGATGATCCACCAGCCTTGAATTTTACAACCTTTCCTTCTAAGAAAAAGATTTAACCCAAGGTTAAATCTTCCTAGGAGATGAAAGCCATGAAGTTTTGAAGCAAAGAGTAGCCACCTTCTCTCATAATTGTCTATGAAAGCTCTTTCTGCTCAGGAAGTAGAGGAAAAGTTATTTCCTGGTGAAAGGATGACTTCACAATATCTGTTCTTGTGAAGGTAATTAAAATGAGCCCAACCTGATTATCATGAAGAATTTGTAAACTGAGATGAACATTTCAAAAGGCAGGAAAAATCCTTTGCATGTCTCTTTTGAAGTTCAGTAGAAATTTAAGTCCTTGGAAGCTAATAGAAAGAAATCAAGTCAGATCGCCTAATTATCTGATTTGTATTCTACTTTTTGTTCAGAAACTCAAAGCAGCGTGCATTTTTTCTGTATCACACTCCCTCCATTTTTTCCAAATTGTCAGTGTGATGGACCAAAGGATGGAGAGGTACACAGAGAGAATAAGCATCCCATGTGCTCCATCATTTTAGCATTTTGCAATTTGGAATTGGCTGGTTTGTTTTACAGATGAAGCATTATCGATAAAGAAATCCATAACTCTCATTTTCAAAGAATTCCCTGTATGGAGATTCTCAGTGATCCAGGTCATGGTTGTCCCTGCCAATAAAAGTGTGAGTGTCACTGACACTTATGTCAAAAAGGACATTTAGACTGCTCTAGGGTGATGCAATGAAGGAGCTTGTGTTCTGAAGGGATGTTGGGCAATTCCTGTTGTGGCTTAATGGCTTTAATCCTGGTTTTGGTCTTGAGTGAGGGGATTGCTTCTAATCCTACCATTCTGCCTTTGTTTAGACTTTATTGCAGGGAGTTTCAAAATATCCTGTCTTGAATGGATGACCAAATCTGCATTCCTAAAAAGTGCCTCCTCAGTTTCTGCTTGGGGGCAGGGAGATTGGGGCTGCTTCCTGCCTCTAAAAAAACACATCTCTCCATTCCTCATCTAGGGAAACATAATATTCTGCCTTTTTTAATATTCCTCAAAATATTTCATTTATCTAAAACAGGGAGGGGCTTCTCACATCCCAAAGGTTCTTGCTTCCTAAAGGGAACTGAACGTTCTTATTTTGCTTGAAAACATGTCATTTCTTATTCCAGAAGCTTCTCCAGAACTGAAAAAGTGAGAGAAAATAGTTCCTCTTTGGAAGCTTAAGAATAGGGTACTATCTGCAACCTGCTAAAGAAACATTTTAGGAATATTTTGGTTTTGGAGCTCTTTCAGTCAACGGGGTCTTTACCTGGAATCTCATTGTGTGTATATGATGGAGGGGGTAGTGACAAGAAGATACCAGAGAAGGAAGCAATTGCTTTGTCTCAAAGGAAGGAAGCACAACATTCAGAGTCTCAAAGATGCAACAAATCACCCTTTGGTTTTCTTTTTAACCTTTGCACTGCACAGTTCTATCAGTTCTTCTTCTTTAATGCTCAAATCACTTTCTCCTCCCCTCCCTCTCTTCTCCCCTTCTCCTCCCCCACCCCAAAAAAGTAAGATGAGACAGAAATATGGGATTGTAGGGGCTAAGTTTAAAAGCAAAGATTACTTGGAGCTAAATTTAATTGCCCCCACAGTAAGTCAAAGTTCAGAATTCCCAAATTCTCTTTCCAGGCAATTCCAATCACCGTCCTATCAGTCAAATAAAAACAATAATAACTGAAATAACTAAAAAAAGAATTGTCCCATGAGAGAATCTGCTTGAATGTAGAGCTGGCTATTCTGTTATGAAAAAAACTCCCAAGTCTTTGGAATGCCTGTTTTCTTAGTCACTGGCTTAAGATGTTTTGAATTTTCCACATCATCTTACAAATATCTACCATCTTTTATGCATAAAAATTGTGAACATGGAGACTGGACAATTTTATTTGCATTTATTTAATCTAATTGGCACTCAAAAAGCATTGAGATGGTTGCCAAAGCTTACAGTAGCACATTCCAGATTCAAAGAATAAAATTGATAAAAGCTGGTAAGTTGGTAAAAGTTTGTTTGATTGTCCAGATAAATTTTTACTCTTTCTTTTGCTTTTTTAGCAATCATAATCTGAGCATGTAAAGACTATTCCCATATGAGATTTCAGCTATCAGTCCTGTATGTCAAACTGTTATTTGATGCCTTCCCAATTAAACATCTTTCTTTCTTTATCTATGGAAATTCTCAGTCAACCAGGTCATGGTTGATTCAAAAGTGCTTTTTTTCAAAAGGTATAACTGCACTTTCTTTGTTTTTCCTTGAAGATGTTTTGCTTCTCATCCAAGAAGCTTCATCAGTTCTGACTGGATGGTGGTGGTGAGGGCAGGGGATGGAAAGATTAATTCTGTAAGGAAGAACTAATAGTACCCCCCTCCCCATTCCATCTAGTCAGAACTGATGAAACTTCTTGAATGAGAAGTGAAACATCTTCAAGGAGAAACAAAGAAAGTTCAGTTGCCTTTTGAAAAAGCGCCTTTATTTAGTAAGACATTTTTCTGCTTAAATGTATTCTTCTTTTATTCCAGGAAAAAAAGAAGATGGCCAGTGTAACTTCTGAAATATCAATCCAAACCCTGAAATCTAATGTGGTGCACCTGAATTTTGACATTACGTTAGTGACTTTCCATATACTTCTTGGCATAATATATTGCAAATGACAAAATGCATTTCCTTTTTTTTTTCGTTAAATGTGTAGGTGTTATAACAATAATAGTCAGTTTCCCAGACAGACAAATTTAGATAAATAGAAGATTTCAGAAATTTTAAATGCACTGTGCTTCCTACATCCTTCCTTCCTGGCATTTTCTTACACCCTTCCTTCCTGGGATATTTTCCTTCATTTGTTTCTGTTTCTTAACTTTATTTGTAAAGGTAATGCACACATTAGCGATAATTTCATGAAATGCTACATGTTATCTGAGCCACCGCTTAGAAATCATTGACAATTTTGAAACAATGGAGCCTGGGAATATGTCCCAAGTAACTGAATTCATCCTATTAGGAATTCCTTTTCTGTATGATTTTCACCGAGTCTTCTTTGTGGTGGGTCTGTTCATGTACCTTGTAACCATCCTTGGGAATGGCTTCATTCTCATCATCGTGGCAATTGAGCCAAGACTTCAGACCCCGATGTACATCTTCCTGAGCAACCTTGCTTTCCTGGAGATCTGCTATACCTCCACTGTGGTACCCAAATTGCTACAGACATTTATACAAACCAAGACGACCATCTGCTTCCACTGTTGCCTCACTCAAGGATTTTTTCACTTCTGTTTTGGTACTACGGAGCTTTTCATCCTCACCGCTATGGCCTTTGACCGCTATCTGGCCATCTGCAAGCCCCTTCAGTATCCCATCATGATGTCCAAGCAGGTGTGCCTTCAAATGTCTTTGGCTACCTGGTATGCCGCCTTTGTGATTATTTTTTTTCACTATTTTATGGTTTGGAGATTGCCGTTCTGCGGGTCCAATGTCATCGACAGTTTCTTCTGCGATATCGGTCCCCTGATGAGCCTTGCCTGTGCGGACACCCATTTCATTGAGTCCCTCAGACTGTTCACTGTTGCCTTTGTAATCGTGATTATGACCTTGCTTCTCATGATTCTGTCCTACGTTTTCATTATTGCCACCGTCCTGCGCATTCCCTCCGCCGTAGGGCGGAAGAAGGCCTTCTCCACCTGCACATCACACCTGGTGGTGGTATCTATATTGTATGGCGCTCTTGTCTTCATGTACGTGAGGCCCAACGTCCAGTCCTCATACCACTTGACAAGGTCTGTGGCGGTTTTGAACACCACTCTTACCCCAATGCTGAATCCTTTCATTTACACAATTCGGAATGCAGAAGTCAAAAAAGCCGTCCAGAATGCAATGCATAAAAAGAAATGGACCTTAAATTGAGACAATGATTGGAGCAATAGTTTGAGGACTCTCACATGTAGTAGGAATGAGACGAAATTTAGAAAATGGGTGGCATTGGTGACATTTTGAGTGACACAATCAGAATTCAACTGGCAATAATTTCAGACTTAAAAACACCATTTGTTTTTACAGTTTGCAATACAAGCAGTCCATGACTTATGACCACAATGTGAGTCCACCCATTTTGTTGTTGAGACAATGTTTAAGTGAGGTTTGCCCCACAATACTCCCTTTCTTGACATGGTTGTTAAATGAACCACTGCAGTTAAGATAATAATGCAGCAGCCTGCATGGTTTTGTGCAGATTCCATTGTGCACATGTGAGACCTCTCCTTTGGGAGCTCCATTGGTTAATGATTTGTTTCCAGGTGCAATTCAAGGGGCTGGTTGTCACCTTTAAAGCCCTTCATGGCTTGGGGCTAGGTAATCTGAGGGACAGTCTTTTACTGGTCACACCTACCCAACTCACCAGATCAGGGAGGCAGAGAATGTTGTGGGTCCCATCCCTGAGGGAGATAGACCTGGTGGAACCCTGAAGAAGGGCCTTCTCCCTGTTGGCTCCCTTCTCTGGAACACCATTCCCCCAGAGATTAGAATGGCCCCCACTCTAACACTCTTCCAGAAGGCGCTGAAGACCTGGTTTTTGCCAGCAGGCCTGGGAAACCCAGAGCGTGGTGGAGCCCATTAAATGCCTCGTGTGATCTGCTGGTGGCAGGGCGGGGTGGGGTTAATTGATTCTTTTTATTAGTTTTATTGCTTTAAATCAGGTTTGAAATTCTGTAAGCCATCTTGAGTCACCATGGGCGAATAGGCGGCTGTTGTGCCCCTGACTCCCAAGCCTGTCCTAACAGAGGAAGAGGACTGAGAAGGTGATGGGGAGGAACTGATAATGTCTCCCTGATAAGGCTTCCCCCTCCAGGACCCTCCTCTCTGGCAATGCCTCAGGTTCCATCCGAAGGCCACGAGGAAAAGCCTGGGATATGCCAGGAGGAAACCATATCGGAACAACAACAGATAGAGAGCGAGGGTGATGAATCCTGGCTTGATCCCAGGCAGCGTCAGAGGGAGAAGTGGGAAACGTGGGAAGGCCAGAGATTGAGCTGAGTCACTGAGCCACACCCCACAAGGAATAAAAGTGGGTGTGATTGCTCTTCAGGCTTTGTGATGGTCAAAGTTAAAAACCTGAGAGTCACATAGCATTGTAGGAGGTTAGCATCCACCCCTATCCTAGAAGAATGGAATATTTTTAGGAAATATTAAAAAAGGCAGAATATTATATTTCCCTGGATGAGAAATGAATATGCATGTTTTGAAGCAGCTCCCATCCTCTTGCCCCCACCCTTTGTCAATGGGCCATTAAAACCTGGGCATAATTCTACATAACAAAGATCTACCTACTTCAGGCAGAGCCATAGTAGGAATTGACAAAGATCCAACAAAGATAGGATTAACTCTCTACACAATAGCAGCAGAAACTCACCACATGTGACCTGGGAAGCATGTGATCTGGGAAGCACATGTGATCATGAGCCAGCAAGGTTAGCTAAGACCCCCACCCCTTGGAAGTCTGACAACCAATCAGGTTACTCTTTCTGGGCTCCAGGAAGTTCAAAGCCAGAGAAAGCATAAAACCTGAGGATTCGCTGTATCTGTCCCTTTTCTGTTCAGGAACTCAAGCCATGTTATCCTGTCCACCATTAAACATCTTTCCAAGCAGTGTCCATGTTTCCAGTGTCTTTTTCCCCACTTGGAGCAGAATCCAGAAGGATATTTCTTCCTACAGCGTTATCTAAAAGCTGGCTTGTGCATATTTGGATTGGACCTTGGCTAACTCTTGCTACTGAACCTGACTGAGGATAAACTCTCTCTTGCTGACTGTGAGTGAAAACTGATTTGGCAGGCATTTCACAGTTTACTGCCAAAACACTTATCTGCAAGGGTTTCTAGTCTAGTCTTAATAAAATCTTGGCAGGCGTGCCTGGTTGTGTGTTTGCCTGTGTGGGGAAGGGGGACAGAACCGGCGGCAATATAAATTCAATAAATAAATCAACAAACAAATAAGCAAACAAACAAACATGGTCATTAAACGAATCTGGCTTTCCCACTGACTTTGTTGGTCAGAAAAGTTGACAAAGGGGATTACGTGACCCTGGGACACCACAACCGTCATAAATATGAGTCAGTTGTTAAGTGTCTTGCTAATTTTGAGCAAGTGACCATGGGGATGCTGCAAGGGTCATAAGTGTGAAAAACGGTCATAAGCAGGGGTGAAATCCTACCGGTTCGGATGAACCAGTAGGGATTATGGGCATAAATTCACCAGACTGGTAGTAATTACCCCTCCTTGGCCCCACCCACGCCTGACCGGTTGCTGCTCACCTCTTCCAGCTGCTCAATATTCCACAGAATTCAATGTTAAATGCAGCGGAGAGAATGCTAATTTTTCTCTCTCCATTCACAACAGAGCTGCTGCAGTCTGTCCCTTTAAGGTACTCTCCAGGAGGGAGGGGGACAGGGGGGAGCAGCTGGAGTGGAGCCATTTTTGTGAAAGGCAGGAAAATGGGGAAGGGGATTTTCCTGCCTGTCATCCATTCCTCAATCTCAGCACAGACCGAGAGAAGGATGGTAGGCAGGAATCTTCCCCTCCCCATTTTCCTGCCATTTGCGACAAGGAGTGGCTGGGAGGAGCCGGTGAGGAGCCCCTTGATGTGAGTGATGTCGAGTTGGCCACACCCACCCAATCACATGACCTCCCCCAACAAGACACACCCACAGAACTGGTAGGGGAATTTTTTAAATTTCACCCCCGGTCTCTTTTTCAGTGCCGTTATCACATCAAACGGTCACTAAAGAGTTGATTGTAATTTGTGGACTACCTGTACAGATGCTCAAGGTTTCTAAATCCTGAACATGTTGACAGCATTTGTTAGGATTCTTGTGTATAATCGTAAATCTTAGTAAGAAATAAACTTTTTTATATGAAGGATACTGTATTTTGTTCTGCATTTGTTGGAGTTTATATCCCAACTTTCTTCTCGAGTGGCACTCAAAAGCCAAGTAAATTAAAAAAAGGTGTGGGGGGGGTCATTTATTCCAAGCGCATATATAAGACAACAAAAATATCCAGAGAATTAGCAAAGCTCAGATCATTATGTATGATCTGATTATGTATTATGATTTTGACACGTTTGCCTTTTATCTGTTGATTAGATTAGATTAGATTAGATTAGATTAGATTAGATTAGATTAGATTAGATTAGATTAGATTAGATTAGATTAGATTAGATTAGATTAGATTAGATTAGATTAGATTAGATGAGTTGGAAGGGACCTTGTAGTTCATCTAGTCCAACCCCCTCCCCCCAAGCAGGAGACCCTACACCATTTCTGACAAATGGCAGTCCAATCTCTTCTTGAAAGCCTCCAGTGTATGAAGCTCCCACAACTTCTGAAGGCAACTTCTGTTCCATTGCTTGATTGTTCTCACTGTCAAAAGATGTCTCCCTATTTCTAGGTTGAATCTCTCTTTGATCAGTTTCCATCCATTATTCCTTCAGGTGCTTTGGAGAATAGTTTGACCCCTTCCTCTATGTGGCAGCCCCTCAGATATTGGAACACTGCTATCATGTCTCCCATGGTCCTTCTCTTCTCTTCACTAGACTAGCCATGCCCAGTTCCTGCAACCGTTCATTGTATGTTTTAGCCTCCAGTCCCCTAATCATCCTGGTTGCTCTCCTCTGCACTTTTTCTAGAGTCTCGACATCTTTTTAATAGCGTGGTCACCAAAACTGGATGCAGTATTCTAGGTGTGGTCTTAATAAGGCTTTAGAGAATGGTACTTGTTCTTGATTGTATCCGTCTGTTAATGCAATTTAGGATTGTGTAGGCTTTTTTGGCTGCTGCCATAGTCCATAACAGGAAGGGATCTCCAAGTGAAAAACTCAAACAACGCAACAGTTCTTTCCATGCGCTGCTTTGCAGAATAAAAGGGTTACACTAGAAGCAAAGTTCCCAAAAGTTGGAACTGACATGTAATTTTGGATTTAATCGATCCTTTTCTTATTTTTTTAAAATAATAATTTAAAAAAACCAGAATGAACGTCACTAAATGAATGATTCTATGTCAAGAGCTACCTGTATGGATTTTTTTTTTTAAAAAAGAGGAACAATGCATATAGGAACAGTTTCACCAAATATTTCTACCACAGTATCGACATGGAACGAAGCTTTTTGGTGTCTTCACAATGAACATCTGCACACACAAAGCACAGTGTGTGGTTTGTGTTTTTCCCAATGCATGGCATGCAATTGATTATCGCTTGATTCCAGTTAAGGTCAGGATTTCCACCACGTTCCTGCAAATCCGTCTGTAGTTTACTGCTAGATCAGAAGAGTGAATTTGAACCCTCTTTTCAGACAAAAATGTAGTTGAGCCCTCATTTATTTATGAATGGTTTTTATGTTTTTATTTAATTTCTATAGCCCTCCAGCTCAACCAAGGGGCTCTTAGCGACTTACAATAAGAGATGTAAAATATTGTTAAATTCTTGGTTTTCCCATTCACACCTGAACACTTACCCATCATTCTGTTCTCATTCATTCATTCATTCATTCATTCCATCAATTGTTCATTTGTTCATTCACTTATCAGATTGTTAAACTGCCCTTCTCCCTCAAAGGGAATGTTAGATAAACATCATTCAAAGAGTAAAACAGAGAGAAAAAAATGTTTAAAAAACAGAGAAAATATATGAATCACATTGTATATACTATCCTTTTTAGGCATACTGGATTAATTTCCCATTCATTCTTGACCCTAATTCTTAACAAAATTAATTAATCTCACTCTTTCACTATACATCAGTGTGGAAATTTTTACATCACTTGCACTACCCCTGAGGACTTGTTAAGAAATTGCATTGGGGAAAAAAAACCTTCCAGTTATTCACACTTATTAATTATATGTAAGACTTTTCCTTGCTAATATGGTCTCCAGAACACGTTCAATGGTGATTAAGAAGGTAAGAACAGAGATTTTTCCATTTGATCTCGACTGTAATCCTAGTTAAAGGCTTATCAATATCTGTAAAAGTGATATTTGTAAGAAACGATGTTTTCTGTGCTCAAAGGAGAAAATATTTACATGTAGAAGCTGTGATGATAGATAGCTAAATAGCTATCTGGTAAGACAGAGTGTATGAAACAGAGAGAGATGATAGATAATAAAAGATGATAGATAGATAGATGGATGGATAGATGGATGGATGGATGGATGGATGGATGGATAGATAGATAGATAGATAGATAGATAGATAGATAGATAGATAGATAGATAGATAGATAGATAGATAGATAGACAGACAGACAGACAGACAGACAGACAGACAGACAGACAGACAGACAGACAGACAGACAGATGAGATAGAGGGTGGAGAGAGAGGGATAGGGAGAGGAGGAGGGGGAGGAAGGGAGAGAGGGAGGGAGGGAGGGAGGGAGGGGGAGAGAGAGAGAGAGAGAGAGAGAGAGAGAGAGAGAGAGAGAGAGAGAGAGAGAGAGAGAGAGAGAGAGAGAGAGAGAGAGAGAGAGAGAGACTGTTTCTCCAAAAATAGAATAGAACAGAACAGAACAGAACAGAACAGAACAGAATAGAATCCTTTATTGGCCAAGTGTTATTGGACACACAAGGAATTTATCTTTGGTGCATATGCTCTCAGTGTACATAAAAGAAAAGATACGTTCATCAAGAATCATAAGATACAACACTTAACGATAGTCATAGGGTACAAATAAGCAACCAGGAAACAATATCAATATAAATTGTAAGGATACAAGCAACAAAGTTACAGTCATACAGTCATCAGTGGAAGGAGATGGAAGGTAGGAACGATGAGAAGATTAATAGTAGTGCAGATATTTTTTTTTTCTAGCTTGAATCAAAATAGTTTGACAGTGTTGAGGGAATTATTTGTTTAGCAGAGTGATGGCATTTGGGAAAAAATGTTCTTGTGTCTAGTTGTTCTGGTGTGCAGTGCTCTATAGCATCATTTTGAGGGTAGGAGTTGAAACAATTTATGTCCAGGATGTGAGGGGTCTGTAAATATTTTCACAGCCCCCTTTTTGACTCTTGCAGTATACAGGTCCTCAACAGAAGGCAGGTTCATAGCAGTTGTTTTTTTCTGCAGTTCTAATTATCCGCTGAAGTCTGTGTCTGTCTTGCTGGGTTGCAGAACCAAACCAGACAGTTATGGAGGTGCAGATGACAGGCTCAATCATTCCTCTGTAGAACTGGATCAGCAGCTCCTTGGGCAGTTTGAGCTTTCTGAGGTGGTGCAGAAAGAACATTCTTTGTTGTGCTTTTTTTGATGACATTTTGATGTTAGGTGTCCATTTTAGACCTTGCAATATGGTAGAACCTAAAAAATTGAAGGTATCTACTGTTGATACTGTGTTGTCTAGTATTGTAAGAGGTGGAAATATGGAAGGGTTTCTCCTAAAGTCCACCACCATTTCTCCTAAAGTCCACCACCACCACGGTGGTGGAAATATGGAAGGGTTTCTCCTAAAGTCCACCACCATTTGGTGGTGGAAGAGGTGGAAATATGGAAGGGTTTCTCCTAAAGTCCACCACCATTTCTCCTAAAGTCCACCACCACCACGGTTTTGAATGTGTTCAGTTCCAGATTCTTCTGGCCACACCACGAGGCTAGTTGTTCAACCTCCCGTCTGTATGCGGATTCATCATTGTCTTAAATGAGACCAATCATTGTTGTGTCATCTGCGAACTTCAGTAGTTTATCAGATGGATCATTAGAGATGCAGTCATTGGTATTCAGAGAGAAGCGAGAAGAGCACACAGCCTTGGTGGGGCCCTGTGCTAATTGTACAGGTATCTGATATGATTCTGCTTAGCTTCACCTGCTGCTTCCTGTCTGTTAGGAAGCTGATGATCCACTGACAAGTGTGTTCAGGTACTTGTAGCTAGTTTAGCTTACTTAGAAGAGTGTCTGGAATGATGGTATTGAATGCTGCACTAAAGTCTACAAAGAGGACCCTTGCCGGAAAATAAGCCCTAGCATGATTTTTCAGGATGCTCATAATATAAGCCCTCCCCCCCCAAAAAAATAAAGCCCAGTTAAGATTGTCAGCAAGACGGATGCATTTAGTACTGTATTTCCCCTAAAATAAGACGTAACTGGAAAATAAGACCTATTGCTCCTTTTGGAGCAAAAATTAATATAAGACCCGGTCTTATTTTCGGAGAAACAAGGATGGATGGATGGATGGATGGATGGATGGATGGATGGATGGATGGATGGATGGATGATGGAAGGAGAGAGAGAGAGAGAGAGAGAGATGGCTCAAAATACTTTATGTATGTTGAAGCATTTTTCACATCCATGTTCACATTGTTACGGATGAGAGTAGTGCTATGATTTAATGAAAGAAATGTGCAAAGCTCTGTTGAGCTTATAGTTCAGGAGAACTTTTAAAAGATTAACAATGCCCTAAGAATTCAAAGCTGAATATCAAACAGGACTGTATGTTCAATGACTTTTTCTATTTAGTATAGAAAAGCTAAGAAACATTAGCAGAGCTTCAGTGAGGACTGAGTATACTTCACAATTATATTTGGTTCAAATCTTCTCCTTCTTTAATGGATCAGACATTGAGAAGAATTAATCAATGGAATAATGTGGCATTTGGAGTTATGGGTGCTCCATCACTGGAAGCTTTCAAAAATAGGCTGGAAAACCATTTGTCTGAGATGGTATACGGCTGACTTTAGCAGGGGGTTGGATTTGAAGATCTCTGATTCTAGCAGCTTAAAGATTTATTCAAGCATAGATCTTTCCATGGGAGAAAGCCTGAATGGACCAGCAGTAAAAATAAAAATAAAAGTTAAAAAAAAGTTTTTTAAAAAAAAAAATTGGAAGCTTAACGTTTTAAAAAATGTGGAAACTCAAATAACTTTGTTCTTAGTCCAACTTATGTATTGTATGTAATTAATATTTTAGGAAGGGATGTGGTGGCTCAGTGGCTAAGACACTGAGCTTGTCGATCGAAAGGTCGGCAGTTCTGTGGTTCGAATCCCCAGGGCCGCGTAATGGGGTGAGCTTCCGTTACCTGTCCCAGCTTCTGCCAACCTAGCAGTTCGAAAGCACATAAAAAATGCAAGAAGAAAAATAGGGACCACCTTTTGTGGGAAGGTAACAGGGTTCCGTGTGCTTTTGGCATTTAGTCATGTTGGCCACATGACCATGGAGTCGTCTTCGGACAGTGATGGCTCTTCGGCTTTGAAACGGAGATGAGCACTGCCTCCTAGAGTCGGGAATGACTAGCACATAGGTGCGAGGGGAATCTTCACCTTTACCTTTAAACCAGGAAAGTTCCACCCAATCTAATTCAAATTTTTGATGTTCCATCAGCTGTAGAACTGGACTTTAGAGGAACATGGCGGAGAATCTGGCATCAACACAGTCATAAATGTTCTTGATTCCTCAAACATCCTCTACTCTCAACGCTGAGTTATTCCTTTTACACAGTGAATAGAGATAAATTGGAATATCCTCCTTCCCTCCCCTTTCCTCCTCCTTCTTCTTCACCCACTTGCTCAAAGCAAATTTCTTTCTTCCTCTTATTTTGAGCAGCCTGATATCAGCCCTTGGCTTTTGATTAAGCATGGAGTAGCCCTCAGAATTTCTGGATATAGGATATAGAAGTCTGGAACAGGCAATGATTCCATGAATAGTTAATATAAATGTAGATTTGTTTTCGGGTTTTATCAAGAATATATTGGGGTTCATTTTCAAGTTACAGGTAGTCCTCAGTTTATAACTATTCATTTAACCACCGTCCAAAATTACAATAGCACTGAAACTTTAGGTAAAGTATAAGAAGGTGAATAATGATCATGCTCTCAGTCTGATTTCAAGAGAATACATTTCTTCAAGAATGAGGAAAAGGAAAAAATTTCTTTTTTCTATAGACCCGTACCAATCGGGCTTCAGGCATGGACACAGCACGGAAACGGCATTGGTTGCTCTGGTGAATGATCTTTGGCGGGTCAGTAAAGCAATGTCAGTTGGTGGTTCCCAGAGAGCCTTCTCTGTGGGGGCACTTGCCCTATGGAACAGAATACCCCTAGGGATACGAATTCTCCCAGATCTCTATACTTTCCGTCAAGCCTTAAAGATCTTTCTATTTCACCAAGCCGGACTGGCATAAATTTTCAGTTTATCTAAACTGTACCCAGAGGATCTTAATTGATGAGCCAAATTAGTTTAATTATTTTAAATTAATTTTATTTCAAATTATAATTATGTTATTCTGACTGTTCACCGCCCTGAGGGAGAAGGGCAGTACAAAAATTAAATAAATAAATAAATAAATAAATAAATAAATAAATAAATAAATAAATAAAAAATAAACTTGTTTCGACGTGCTCTCAAAACATTTTTATTTCAGCAGGCTGGCTTGGTCTAGCTCTCCCTTTTAAATTTTTTAAATTGTTAATCTGTTTTGTAATTGGGTGTTTTAAATTGTTTCGGCCAAAATATTTAATAATTTTAATGGGTTTTAATGTTTGTACTATCTGTTTTTTATCCTGGCTGTGCACCGCCCTGAGTCCTGCTGGGAATAGGGCGGTATATAAATGTGATAAATAAATATAGAAAGAAAGAAAGAAAGAAAGAAAGAAAGAAAGAAAGAAAGAAAGAAAGAAAGAAGGAAGGAAGGAAGGAAGGAAGGAAGGAAGGAAGGAAGGAAGGAAGGAAGGAAGGAAGGAAGGAAGGAAGGAAGGAAAGAAAGAAAGAAAGAAAGAAAGAAAGAAAGAAAGAAAGAAAGAAAGAAAGAAAGAAAGAAAGAAAGTATTTGAAGGCAACAGAAGAAGAAATGGATGGAAACTAATCAAGGAGAAAAGCAAGCTAGAAATAAGGAGAAATTTCCTGACAGAACAATCAGTCAGTAGATTGATTGCCTCAGAAGTTATGGGTGCTCCAATATTGGAAGATTTTAAGAAGAGACTGGGCAACCGTTTGACTGAAATGATATAAGGTTTCCTGTATAAGCCTGGGGTTGAATTAGAAGACTTCCAGGTCCCTTCCAGCTTTATTCTGATTGACTGATTGATTGGTTTGTTGATTGATTGATTGATTGATTGACCTCCAAGATCACTTCCCATTCTGTTGTTCTGTTATATATTGATTCTGTTACATAATGATTCCTGAAATTATTACAACACTGGTATTCTTTTATTGAAAATATTAAATAGTGTATGCTTAGACTCATCATGAACGTGAGCTCATCTGCTTGTCATTGTGTAGTACCTTTGCTCAAATACGTCATTTAATGAGGAAATGTGATTTTTCAATGTTTTGACGCATGATATAACTGAATCCAGCGAAGACAAATTTCCTGCTCCGAAAAAAAATGACCTTGTTCTTTTTGATTTTGAACAAAGCGACATCAAATTAATTTAACTTTTTTTTTTAATTCCAGCAGACTACAAATAATAAAAGGAAGTATGAGGTCTGAAAATTACAGCATGGTGAAAGAAATCATTTTTATAGGTTTTCCTGGCATCCAGAAATGCAAGGTTCCTGTGTTCCTGATCCTAGCAGTGATCTACATAGTAATAATAAGTGGGAATGTTCTAATTATCTTCTCTGTGTGGAAAGATTATCGACTCCACACCCCCATGTATTGGCTTCTGGGCAACCTTTCATTCTCCGGACTCTGCTTCACCACTGTTATCATTCCCCAAATGTTGTTCAATATAATCACAGAGCGAAAAGTTATTTCCTTTACGGGTTGCATGATCCAGATATATTTCTATTTTTTCTTGGGAACCACAGATTACATTCTGGTAGCTATCATGGCCTTTGATCGCTACGTGGCCATCTGTAACCCCTTGAGATATTCCGTCATCATGAGTGGTTGGTTCACCTTCCAGCTTGCTGCTTGCTCTTGGATAGGAGCCTTCTTCTCGGTCCTTTTCTCAGCAATCCCCCTTTATCTGATCCCATTTTGTGGTCCCAATGTTATTAATCACTTTTACTGTGATATCCTCCCTGTGCTGAGACTGGCCTGTAAGGACACAACCACACTGGAATGGTTGAGCTTCATATCAACGGTTCTGGTTGTCCTGTCTTCACTTTTCCTAACCTCGTTGTCTTACATATATATCATTACCACCATCCTACGCATTCCATCTTCAGCTGGCCGACAAAAAGCGTTTTCAACCTGTGGTGCTCACATTACTTTGGCCTTGATTTTCTATGGATGTTCCATTTTCATGTACCTTCTCCCAGAGAAAATCCATTCCTCTGGCTTCTACAAAGGGGTGGCTCTACTTCATACTGTGGTGACCCCTTTGCTGAATCCATTCATATATACCCTTCGGAATGAGAAAGTGAAGGAAGTCTTCAAAGATGCCTTGAAACGAATGGACATCCTTGCCTCCAAAAAGGAGTGACCATTCATTTCATTCAAGAATAGGTTGGTTCTGATACCAATGTATATCCCAGTGTGATATGCCTTTGAGTTATTGTGAACCTAAATCCCGGATTGACTATTGCAATGCTCGCTACCTGGGGCTGCCCTTGAAGACCACTCGGAGGCTTCAGCTGGTGCAGAATGCAGCCACGTAGGTTGTAGTGGGAGGAACCTGATACTCCCATGTTACACCTCTCCTGCGCGACTTGCATTGGTTGCCGATTGCCCTCCGGGTGAGATTCAAGGTGCTGGTGTTAATCTATAAAGGCCTTCATGGCTTAGGTCCAGGATATCTGTCGGACCACCTGCAACCAGCATCATTAGATCCCTTCTGAGGGATTATTAATCCCTCAGAAGGGATTAATGATTATATCATTAATCCCTTCTGAGCATGCCCAAGATGGCGACCTCCTGGTGATCGGCGATCTTGGGGGGGGGAAGATTATGGCTTCGGGGGGCCTTTGGAGGGCCGAATTTCATCGGTGCTGCCATGGCCCGGATGGAGGAGCAACTGTGTGTTTCCCTGAGGGGCCTCTGGCTTTATGAGACCCCTCAGAGGCCCGTGGCGATCAATAAGAAGGCAGGACGGTGAGAGCGTCCTGAAGGAAGCGAGGGCGGTGACCGGTATTTTCCTCAGCGGAGGCGGCTGCCTGGACGATGGCGGGGCACCGTGATGGTTAGCGGCAGCACAGCACCCTCGTTGGGATCCTCGCCAGCCCTAAATCACCCTAAATCACCCTGGACATTTATAGGGGCGGAAGCTGGGCGAGGTGAGGACGAGGAGGCTGGCGGCGGTAACGGCGGAGCTGGGGCGTTGAAAGGGCGGCTGCCGAGACAAGGAGGAAGCCACTGGAATTTTGGTGTGGTTGGGAGCACTGGAGATGCTGAACGATAGCAGCGCGCAGAATTACTGGACCTCCTGGGCGATGGGGGGGGGGTGTCGTTTGGCCCTCGGTTGTCCCAGAGACCCCCATGAAGATTTATGGAGGTTGGGCGAAGGGAGCAGTATGGACTTTAAAAAGACCTGGGGGGGGCGTTTGGAGAGAGCCGGACCATGACTGAAGGTTTTTCCATATGGCATTTTATTGCCTCAGCTCTTCTCCTACCACCCCCCATTTCCTCAAAGCCTGTTTAAGGCGTTTTTGGAGACAGCCTAGGGGCTGTGCCATGCTGCTCCTGCTGGTTGGACAATATCTCCTGGTCGAATTTCATCCTGATCTCCCTGGACGTAAGGTGTTTATGATCTCTGCGGGCTAAATTCTGAACTTTGTTTCTGGACCCTGAGAACTGACTTGTCTCCTCTTTCTCCCTTAATTGATGGGAGAGTTACACCTGGGGTTGCAAGTCGTGATGGAGTTGATCCACTGCTGTTGTCTCAAATCTGGTTTTCTGGACGATCTAGGCTGGTCAGCTGCTGTGAGAGAGGGCTGTACCACCCGCACCGGATCAAAACAACATCTACTCCCACCCTTGCCGTGAGAGGGCAATGGGGCCTCAGGATTGTCATCGAAATCCAGATTGTCATCGAAATCCAGCATTATGCTCCTTCGAACTTTTTATAACATCGAAGTTGACCCCCTGACTAGTGGCCATGGATCATTACCTCCCTTTGATGGCAGATGTACTTGGCATATGAACTATGTACTCGAGGTCTAGCCTTCTTGCCCTGCGAGATTCCCCCCTCTCGCAGGCTTGGCCCTCTATGTTATCGAGGGCCCACCTTAATGACGGGTTTTGGGACCCCGAGAGGTGGCATGTTGCTAAACGGGGCTTGAGGGGTTTTTTAAAGTCTTTTTTAAGTAAATTTTTAAGGGGTTCAGGGGTGGGGGTGGGAGTGGGTTTGGGGGAGAACCCACGGGGGGGAGGGTTAGGTCCGGCTGTTTCTGGGGCCGCGGGGGGTCTAGATTCTGGAGGTAAGAGGGCTCTCATTGAGCCCTCTGTCGAGGGTTGCGTTATTAATACGCTGTGTGGGAGGGGCAGATATGGCGTGAGCAGGGGACCATATCAGGTGGTGGGGGCACGCGATTGCGTGCCCCGGTCCCCCGAGCTATTCCCGTTCCCTGGGTTGTTTAGAGTCTCAGGACCCGAGGCTCCGGCTGCTGTTATGCAATGCGAGGTCCGTTGTCAATAAGGCCCCCCTCATATGTGATCTTCTTCAAGAGGGGGGTGCGGACCTGGCCGGTATAACTGAGACCTGGTTGGGCCACGAGGGGGGAGTTCCCCTCGTGGAGATGTGCCCACCAGGTTTTCTTGCATTCCACCAGCCGAGAGCCCAGGGCAGGGGTGGGGGAGTGGCGGTCATTATTAAAGAAGGTCTGGGTCCGAGGGAGACCACTGTACCTCAGATAGCCGGGTGTGAGTCCATCTTTGTGAGGTGGGGTCGTGGTGGGCAGATGGGTCTGTTAGTCACGTACCTGGCTCCCTGCCACGTGGCAATGACCCTGCCCGAGCTTCTCAATGTTGTAGCCGAGGTGGCGGTTGAGACCCCCGGGCTTATGGTCATGGGGGACTTCAATCTGCCATCCGTCGGTGAAACATCTGAGATAGCTCGGGAGTTCATGGCTTCCATGACGGCCATGAACCTGACCCAAGTAATTCAGGGCCCGACCCACATTGGTGGACACACCCTGGATCTAGTTTTTGTCTCTGGTCAGTGGTTGAGTGGTCTTGATATCGGGGATATAGGTGTTGAACCCCTGTCATGGACTGACCACTCGCTCCTTCGACTCGACTTTCAGACCGCTACACCTCACCGCAGGGAGGCGGAACCGATTAGGTGGTTCCGCCCCAGGCGCCTGATGGATCCTGATAGGTTCCAGACGGAGCTTGGGCCATTTCCTGAGACACTGACACGCGATTCGGCTGAGGACCTGGTGGCGGCCTGGGATAGGGCGGCCGGTGGGGCCTTGGACCGCATCGTGCCTTTGCGGCCTCTGACCCGGCGTCGAACTCACTTATCTCCTTGGTTTACCGAGGAGCTGAGGGAGATGAAACGCCGGAGAAGACGCCTAGAGAGCGGTTGGAGGGCCAGTCGCTCTGAATCTGACTTGACACTAGTAAGAGCTCATATTAAGACTTACTTAGTGGCGATAAAAGCGGCGAAGTCTAACTATTTTGCCGCTCTTATCGCGTCATCAGATAATCGCCCAGCTGCCCTGTTTAGGGTGACCCGCTCCCTTCTTCATCTGGGAGCGCGGGAGGATCCCTTGCAGGGTCGTGCTGAGGACTTTGTTCAATATCTGGATGATAAAATAACTCAGATTCGGGATGATTTGGCCGCTGACTGGGTTGATTCAGGCGGGGTGACTGAGGCAGGTCTTGAGAGTGTTATCTGGGCTGAGTTCGATCCTGTGGCTCCCGAGGACGTGGACAGGACTCTGGGAAGACTGAACGCAACCACATGTTTATTGGACCCGTGTCCCTCCTGGTTGGTGCTGGCCTCCCGGGAGGTTACACGAGGCTGGCTCCAGGAGATTATAAATGCTTCTTTGAGTGAGGGTGCCCTACCGCCCGCCTTGAAGGAGGCGGTGGTGAGGCCCCTCCTCAAGAAGCCCTCCTTGGACCCAGCTATTTTGGCTAATTATCGTCCAGTCTCCAACCTTCCCTTTTTGGCGAAGGTTGTTGAGAGTGTGGTTGCGTGGCAGCTCCCTCGGTACCTGGATGAAGCTGTCTATTTAGACCCGCTCCAGTCCGGCTTCAGGTCTGGATACAGCACCGAAACGGCATTGGTCGCGTTGGTGGATGATCTCTGGAGGGCCCGGGGTAGGGGGTACTCCTCTATCCTGGTGCTGTTAGACCTCTCAGCGGCTTTTGATACCATCGACCATGGTATCATGTTGCGCCGGTTGGAGGGACTGGGGGTGGGGGGCACCGTTTTACGGTGGTTCTCCTCCTACCTCTCCGACCGGTCGCAATCAGTGTTGACAGGGGGGCAGCGGTCGACCCCGAGGCGCCTAATGTGTGGGGTGCCGCAAGGGTCGGTCCTCTCGCCCCTCCTGTTCAACATTTATGTAAAGCCGCTGGGCGAGATTATCCGTGGTTTTGGGGTGGAGTTCCACCAGTACGCTGACGATACTCAGCTGTACATTTCCACCCCAGACCACCCCAACGATGCCGTGGAAGTGATGTCCCAGTGCCTTGAAGCCGTGCGGGTCTGGATGGGGAGAAACAGGCTTCGACTCAACCCCTCCAAGACCGAGTGGCTGTGGCTGCCGGCGTCCCGATATAGCCAGCTGACACCATCGCTGGTTATTGGGGGTGAATCTTTGGCCCCCACGGAAAGGGTTCGCAACTTGGGCGTCCTCCTGGACCCACGGCTGTCCTTAGAGGATCACACGACAGCTGTGGCCAGGGGGGCTTTTTATCAGGTTCGCTTGATACGCCAGTTGCGGCCCTTTCTAGATCGGGACTCCCTACGCACAGTCACTCAGGCGCTCGTCACCTCTCGCCTGGATTACTGTAATGCTCTCTACATGGGGCTCCCCTTGGGGTGCACCCGGAGGCTCCAACTGGTGCAGAATGCGGCCGCGCGGGGAATTATGGGAGCGACAGGGCGCTCCCATGTGACTCCTCTCCTGCGCGAGCTGCATTGGTTGCCGGTGGACTTCCGGGTGCGTTTCAAGGTGTTGGTGATCACCTTTAAAGCGCTCCATGGCTTGGGACCAGGGTACTTACGGGACCGCCTTCTGCCGCCAGTTGCCTCCCACCGGCCGGTTCGCTCCCACAGAGAGGGCCTTCTCAGGGTGCCGTCAGCCAGACAATGCCGGCTGGCGACCCCCAGGGGGAGAGCCTTCTCTGTGGCAGCCCCGACCCTCTGGAATGATCTTCCTCCAGAACTGAGAACGATCCCTGACCTCCGAACGTTCCGTCGGGCCCTGAAAACGTATCTTTTCCAACTTGCCGGTCTAGCCTGATCCCCGTTGAATTTTTAGTGTCCTAGTGTTGTGGTATTTTAATATTTAAATTATTCTTAACAGTCAGCCAAAGTTTATATGGGTTTTAATTGACTTTTAACTTTTGTACACTGTATTTTTATCTGGCTGTACACCGCCCTGAGTCCGCAAGGAGAAGGGCGGTATATAAATCCAATAAATAATAATAATAATAATAATCAACTTCCCATCGCCCGGTGCGTTCCCACAGACAGGGCCTACTCAGGGTGCCATCGGCTAGACAATGTTGGCTGGCGACCCCCAGGGGTAGAGCCTTCTCTGTGGCCATGCCCACCCTTTGGAATCAACTTTCTGTGGATCTTCAGCTGGACCCCAACCTTCGTACCTTCCTCCATGAGCTTAAGACCTGGCTGTTTGAACACCCTAGCAAGGACTGATGGGGTCTACTGTTTTAAACTGGTTTTAGTCTGTTTTAGTCTGTTTTAATTTGTATTTATTGGGATTGTTTTGTTTGATGTGAGCCGCCCTGAATCCTTTGGAGAGAGGGCAGCATATAAATGCAATAAATAATAATAATAATAATAATAATAATAATAATAATAATAATAATAATAATAATAATAATAATAATAATAATAATAATAATAAAAAGTATGGTTCATTGACATTGCAATACCTGGTGATGCACGGATTGAAGATAAGCAGCAAGAAAAAATCACAAAGTACCGGGACTTGCAAATCGAAGTTGAGCGACTATGGAAAAAGAAATCATGTGTTGTTCCGATTGTAATTGGAGCCCTCGGAGCAATACCCAAAGGGCTACCCCGCTATTTAGAAATTCTAAATTTACCGGACTTGAACATTTTGACTCTACAAAAAACCACCTTACTCGGAGCAGCTTACATCCTCCGACGATATCTTAACAGTTCCTAGGTCCTTGGTTAGGACTTGAGCTGCTGAGCTATTAACCAGCCTCAAAGACTGTGAATCTCACTACAGATTAACTAATAATAATAATAATAATAATAATAATAATAATAATAATAATAATAATAATAATAATAATAATAATAATAATAATATATACGGCTACATTTTATTTTTGCTACAATCAAATGAAGGAATTGTAAGTGCCGATCCGTTGATGAATAGGAACTCCAAAGAGTGCAAATTATAGTTGGCACTCCCCCTTATCCCCAGCCTGACCCCAAAAGTCAGTGCTTATCTCGAGAAAGCTTTTGGAGTTTAAGTGTCAGACTCATGCTGAAAACAATAATAGCAAGAAAAGTGGCATTTTTAAGGATTTTTCTTGCCTAAGTGTAAGAATTGAATTTCAATTTGTTACATCTACCTTTATTATTTATTTATTTATTGGTTCGATTTATATGCTGCCCTTCTCTGGAGACTCAGGGCGGCTTACAATGCGTTAAGCAATAGTTTTCATACTTTTGTATATACCTGCTTAGTAGGGCTTTTGGCCCCTCCTAAGCAGTGTTCTTTTTTTTATATAAAATCAGTTTATTGCCATCACAATCTGGGTCCTCACTTTACCTAAGTCAGAACGATGGAAGGTTGAGTCAACCTTGAGCCTGGTGAGATTCGAACTCGCAGTAATTGCAGGCATCTGGCAGCTAAGTTCTACTTTAACAGCACTTTAGTCCGCTGCTCCACCAAGGCTCTTAATAGGCTCTTTATAGGTAGAACCAGAACACAGAACTTGCAGAGACCAGTGGTAAAATCCTACCAGTTCGTACCGGTTCAGGAAAACCGGTAGTGATAAAATCTATCAGTTTGGTGAACCGGTAGTAAAAAAAAAGTTACCGGTTGGTCCGAACCGGTATTTCCGACTATCATCTGTGCCGCATCATTTATACTCATTAGAAAGCAGGAAATCCTGCTTTCTAGTGAATATAAATAGCCCCTTGCTGTTTTACTTACCTTGTTGCGCATCCTTTTTCTGTGCAAAATGTGCATTTGGCATGCACTGTGCATGTGCATGCATGCAGCAAGCGTTTGGCCTGCACTGTGCATACATGCATGCAGCGAGCTTTTGGCCCGTACTGTGCATGCGTGCATGCATGCATGCAGTGAGTGTTTGGCACATACCGCACATACGCAGGCAGCAAACTGATGGCAAATTGCAGAGAATTTCACCACTGGCAGAGACATAGATAGAAGTAGTACTGTTCTGCCCCAGTTCCAGATTCCCAAGGATTGTGACACACACCAACAGTCCTTATCAAAGCTATAACGTACCAAGAACAAACAAAGTCCGGCAAAGGTTGACAACCAGCCCAGAAGACAAGATACGATAAGACACTCACTCTTCAAAAATGCTCTTTAATAATTACACGTTGTTTCCAGCAAGAAATTACTAACTGTGTGTGACTTAAATAGGCTAAGGGAGTGGCCAACTATCCTCAAACCTTACTCTTGAGGAGACCTCCTCCTCCTGAGTAGCCGCTCCTGCCTTTTGGCAGCCCTGCGTGCTCGAGCATTGAGGAGAGGCTCCTCCACTTCGCTCTCTCCACTTGAAGGAGCCTCTGGAGGTTCTGAAGGCCCAAGCTGAGTCTCTGCCTCTGGCACCACATCCTCTTCAGCCTCCTCTCTGTCCAACGCTAAGTGCTGGCTGTGCAGGCTGCTGGCGCAACCCTACACCAGCCTCTTCCTCATCAGGATCAGCCACGGTCCACACGGACCACAGGCAAGCCACAACAAGTACAGAGAAAAAGACGTTGTGTACGTGTGTGTTTGTGTAGGCAAGAGTGTATCTAAGCACAGAAAGGGAAATGATCACAGACTGTGACAGACATAGACATGATTCTTCTCAAGATTAATTAGCTTTCTTTAATTGGTATGGGTAGATCCATGTAACCCTTTGAGGCCTTCTAAGAAGTCCTTGAGGTATGTCGAAGAAAGTCAGGAGAAAAATAAAATCTTTCCCAAACTCAGTGAACAAAATCTACCACTATATCCATATTAGACTTTCTGAATACTACCTCAGAATCGGTGTGGGTGCTGGTAAGAAGATATGCTGTTTGGTTTTGTTGTGAAATTTGTTTGGCATGGAACCTGGGTAATATTTTTAATGCTGGATTAGTGAAAGAAATCCCCTTTATGTTCAGGTATTTTTGTGGGGAAAAAACATTTCTTCTGTATATTTGATGTGGGAATAATGCTTAAATTTTGTCTCTTGCCAATGATGTATTCTACCCTGTTTCTCCGAAAACAAGACTCACCTAGAAATTAAGTCCTACCATGATTTTTCAGGATGCTAGTAATATAAGCCCTACCCCAAAAGAAGCCCCAGTTAAGATTGTCAGCCTGATGGATGCGTTTTAGTACCGTATTTCCCCACAAATAAGAAATTTTCTAACCAGAAAATAAGCCCTAATGCGTCTTTTGGAGCAAAAATTAATATAAGACCCGGTCTTATTTTCGGGGAAATACTGTACATGAAAATAGATTATTTTTTTAATGCGGGAGCACTCTGATGTTTTTGAATTGCTTAGGGTTTTATATTATGGTATGGCATTGTTGGAGAGTTAATAAAATCAATCGGATTAAATTGGGGTTTAGTTTAGTTAAGTTCTTTATCCCTGCCTTTCTGTTCTCCCCACTTTAAAATAATACTATCATTATATGACTTGAGTTTGAGAAAGTGAATGTAGCCGTTTTCAACAAAGTGGGTTTCAAGCTATAGACCTGTGGTCCTCAGATTGCCATCACCATGTTCAGAAGAAGACAGATTTTCACCTTACAGGGTGGGAGGGTTACACCTAAAAGGAGGAGAATGAGCCTCCATGTACTAGTGGTTTCTTGGTAGCTAGCTACATTTGCGTCATGTAGAAGAGGGGATGGCCAGCTCAGTTTTGTAGGACATCAAGCAACAACAAGCAGTAGTTGCTTTGAGAATTTGAGTAGACCATATCAGGAATCCTACTGCAGATTATAGGAGATAAATCCAAGACCTTCTCTCTGTGTGTCTCTGTGTGTCTCTGTGTGTCTCCCTCTCTGACTCTCTCTGTCTCTCTCTGTCTCTCTCTCTCTCTCTCTCTCTCTCTCTCTCTCTCTCTCTCTCATTGTCTCTCTCTCTCTCTCTCTCTCTCTGTCTGTCTCTCATTGTCTCTCTCTCTGTCTCTCTCTTTGTCTATCTCTCTGTCTCTGTTTCTCTCACTCTGTCTCTCTTTGTCTCTCTGTCTCTCTCTGTCTGTCTCTCTCTGTCTCTGCCCCCCCTCTCTCTATCTCTGTGTGTCTCTGTCTGTCTCTCTGTCTCTGTCTCTTTCTGTTTCTCTCTCTGTGCCCCTCTCTACCTCTCTCTTTCTACCTCTCTCTGTGTCTCTCTCTCTCTGTGTCTGTCTCTTTCTCTCTCTCTCTCTCTCTCTCTCTCTCTCTTTCTGTCTCTCTCTCTCTCTGTCTCTCTCTCAAAGCATTTCTTCTTCTTTCTATAACCCTTCCTTCAAAGTGCTCTTCTGTACTGCTGGATTTTAGCTATCCTTAATGTTTAAAGGTCTGGGTTATAAACCTTGAAACATTAAACTGAATAATGTTCAACTTAAACTGCATACTCAAATAGAGACACATGAAAATATTAATGAGTTAGTGAGTTTGTTTACTTTGGATGAAGGAGGCAATGATTTAGTGCTTATGAAACCTGCCAATGATTTTCACCGGTTATTCTATATCAATATCCTATAAAATTGCCTTTATCATTATCCATACAATTTATTTATTTTTTAAAATTTAATTTATATGCTGCCCTTCTCCGGAGACTCAGGGCGGCTTACAATGTGTTAAGCAATTTAGATGAAATCATTTCCATAGGATTTAGAGAAAAACTGAATGCTAATAGGTCCATATGAAAACCTGAGCGGGGAGTTGTTGTTGTTTTCCTCCTCCTCCTCCTCCTCCTCCTCCTCCTCCTCCTCCTCCTCCTCCTCCTCCTCCTCCTCCTCCTCCTCCTCCTCTCTAGTTCTCAAATTCAATTCAGTTCTCTCTAGTTCTCAAATTCAGTAGGGTACATGCTATCTCAGATTGAAGGACATTATCAAAAGTCAGCCAGTTAATGAAACATGCACGAGTTGGAACAGGGAGAGGAACTTAAACAATGCAGAACAACTGCTGAATGTTATGCAAAGTAATTCAGTCCAACCATTTCATTCAAATCTGTGCAAATTCTGCTTCAATCCCTTATGACTATATTACTTCAATGCTAAAAAGGAATGATTATTACTGTCATTTGCACCTCTATAACTGTCTGGTTTGGCACTGCAACCAAACAAAACAAGATGCAAACTTCAAGGGATAGTTAGCACTGTAGAAAAAAACAATTGCTACTGGCCCACCTTCCATTGAGGACCTGTATACTGCACGAGCTACAAGGAGGGCTGTGAAAATATCTATATAACCCTCACATCCTGGACCTAAATTTTTTCAACTACCCTCAAGAAGATGCTATAAATATCATCAACAACAAGACACCAGGACAGTTTTTCTCCCATGCCATCATTCTGCTAGACGAAGGTAGTTCCCACAACACTGAGAAACTACCTAGTAGGGCTGTACTACTATTATTCTTCTCATCTTTTCTATTACCTATTTCCATAACTTCTTATGACTATAACTTTGTTGTTTATATCTTATGATTTATATTATTTGGTTTATTTAGTAACCTAGTAACTAGGTTGTTTTATTTAGTAACCTCATAACTAGGTTGTTTTATTTAGTAACCTAGTAACGTTGATTGCTTATTTAGTATCCTATCCTATCACAGAGTGTTGTATCTTATGATTTGCAAGGAATGTATTTTATGAAGATTACGATCATGATTTATTGCTTGTTACTTATATGTTCAGTGGGAGGTTATGCACTGGAGACAAATTCCTTGTGTATCCAATCACAAGGCCATAAATATTACTCTTCTCTCTTCTCTTCTCTTCTCTTCTCTTCTCTTCTCTTCTCTTCTCTTCTCTTCTCTTCTCTTCTCTTCTCTTCTCTTCTCTTCTCTTCTCTCCTCTCCTCTCCTCTCCTCTCCTCTCCTCTCCTCTCCTCTCCTCTCCTCTCCTCTCCTCTCCTCTTCACCCCCACCCCACCCCCACCCCCATCCCCCATCCCCTATCCTATCCTATCCTATCCTATCCTATCCTATCCTATCCTATCCTATCCTATCCTATCCTATCCTATCCTATCCTATCCTATCCTATCCTATCCTATTCTTTATAGCTACTTCCTTCTCTGACCATCAAGGAATCATGTTTCTATAAATTACTGTCATTGCTTTAGGGAAGAACAAGATGTCAAATGCTACATTTATTACTGAATTTGTTCTTCTGGGATTTTCGGAATTACATGAAGTGGACCTGGGACTTTATATTCCCCTACTTTTGATGTACCTTCTGTCACTTATAGGACATTCCTTAATCATCATCGTGGTTTCCATGGAACCTAAGCTCCACACTCCAATGTATTTCTTCCTCCTCAACTTCTCCCTGGCTGAGATTTCTTCCACAACATCAGAGATCCCAAAGATGTTGGTCAATAGCTTCTCTGGCAAAAACACCATCTGCTTTGCGTGTTGCATGGCCCAAGGTTTCATGGTCTTCACGATGGGAGCTGTGGAATTCATCACCCTCACGATCATGTCTTTTGACCGCTACATGGCCATCTGCAAACCTTTGCATTATCAAACCATTATGACTAGCGGACTCTGTCTCAAACTCTCTTTGCTGGCATGGATTGGTGGGTTTGGACTCATATTTCCTCAGTCGGTCGTGGTGTGGACGTACCCCTATTGTGGGCGCAATCTCATTGATCATTTCTTTTGTGACGTTGGTCCCGTTTTGCAGTTGGCTTGTGGTGACACAACTGTAATTGAATTTGTAGGACTCATATATGGAGCTGCTATCATGTGGGGTTCCTTTGGATTTTCCCTGATTTCATATGTGTGCATTATATTCACTATAATTCAGATCCCTTCTGCCACTGGGCGCTCCAGAGCCTTTTTCACCTGTGCCTCCCATCTTACTGTTGTCAGCATTTTCTATATGGTGCTTATGTTTATGTACTTGAGGCCTTCAACTCATGGCTATAGCCAACTTAACAAAATATTATCTCTTTTCCACACAAGTTTCATACCCACGTTAAACCCTTTCATCTACACAATCTGGAACAGTGACTTCAAAACAGCTCTGTGGAACGCAATAACAAAAATGAAGAGGAGATCCTAATGGTGCATGACTCTTTCTTTACATGTCTTGCATTCCCTCAACTCCTTGTCCTAAGTAGAGCTCCATTCTTTTGTCCTCTGTCTGCTGTAATATAGAACAGTGGCGTCTCATCTATTTGGATTAAAACTGATGATGTTACCTAGTTTGGGGAATCAAATGTCTTCAAGAAAACAAGAAAAATCAGACCCCTCATTCAATGTATATGGATACATGAATGCTCCATGAAACTGGGTGATAGCAAAGACAAATATCTTGCTTATGACAAAGAGTTGCTCCATAGATGCATGCTTATAGAGGTTCGTGAATTTCTTTTGATGTGTATCTGCCTAAGGTATCTCCTACTTTTTCTGCCTTGCAGTTCCTCATCCTGGATTTACAATGGGGGAAAGAGGCGTTATTCTTTTATTGGGGGAATGTAGAACTGGGAACTGTATATTCCACAAATAACCAACAATCTTTAGTTCTCCAAAATCCTACCTCTTAAAATGTTACCTTGTTGGATAATGAAATGTCTGCAAGATAATACCCAAGACCAAACCCAAACAGCACCAAGGACTCTGCAGTTCAATATATTGTGAGCTACATATATTCTCCTCTATTGGTACCAATTTGATATTCATCCCATTGCAACTTGCAGAAGGTAATGGAACTCAATGGGAGATCACATGATCAAATCAAAGAGGAGTCAAGATTTGGCCTTCCTGCCAGTTACAACAAAACACTCAAAGGAGTTCCCACCAGAGGTGGTATTCAACTGGTTCTGACCAGTTCTGGTGAATTGGTAGCAGAAATTTTGAGTAGTTTGGAGAACCGGCAAATACCACCTCTAGCTGGCCCCACCCTGACCTATTCTCTGCCTCCCAGCCAAATCAGCTGGGTCTTCTTTTGTTACCCTGCACAAGAGAACAGAGCTGGAAAATAGGTTAGTGGGATGGGGAGGGATTTTGCAGCATCCTCCCCCCTGGAGTGGAGTTGAATTGAGTTTATTGCATTTCTATACCGCCCTTCTCCTGAGGGACTCAGGGCGGTTCACAGCCATATTAAAACAATCCACACAAAAATTAAAATTACTAAAATAAGTTAAAGCTATTTGGCCATTATTAAAACCCCTTGTTTAAAATCCCATTAAAATCAATTTAAAACCCACTAAAATTAATCTATTCTGTCAGCCCGGCTTGGTGAAACAACAGAGTCTTCAGAGCCCGATGGAAGGTGCGGAGGTTGGGAATCTTTCTTAAATCCGGGGGCAATTCATTCCATAAGGCAGGAGTTCCCACAGAGAATGCTCTCTCCCTGGGGGTCACCCACTGACATTGTCTGGCTGACGGCACCCTGAGGAGGCCCTCTCTGTGAGAGCATATCGGGCAGTGGGAGATATTCAGTGGCAGAAGGCGGTCCTGTAGATAACCCGGCCCTAAGCCATGGACTGCTTTGAAGATAGTGACCAGCACCTTGAAACACACCCGGAAGACCACCGGAAGCCAGTGCAGCTCGTGCAAGAGGGGAATTACCCAGGAGCGATGAGTCGCTCTCATAACCACTCGCGCGGCTGCATTCTGGACCAGTTGGAGCCTCTGGGTGCTCTTCAAGAGGAGCTTCATGTAGAGAGCATTACAGTAATCCAGATGGGAAGTGACAAGGGTGTGAGTGACTGTGCGTAAGGCATCCCGATCCAGAAAGGGACGCAACTGGGAAATCAGGTGGACCTGATAAAAGGCCCCCCTGGCCACGGCTATCATATGATCGTCTAAAGACAGTCGTGCATCCAGGAGGATGCCCAAGTTGCGAGCCCTCTCTGAGGAGGGTAAGATCTCATCCCCAAAGAGTGGGGAGGGAATGGGGATTTTGCAGTATCCTTCCCCTGCCATGTCAACCAAGCCACAGCTGCCAAGTCATGCCCTCAGATCCGGTAGTAAAAAAAATTGAATCCCACCACTGGATCCCACCATTTTCTTATCAGTATCATGGAAGCTCCAAAACCATTTTTGACCTGGTAGGATATAAGGAAGTCAACCATTGGGTTTTCAGCTCAGCATGGCTGATGAAGTGTGACAAAAATATCAGCTTCTTTTTTGTACCCAGATGTGAAAAGAAAGAAATCTAAAAAGCATTTGACTGATTCCAACTCTCTTCAGATGAGGAAGTGAAATTAACCATGTATCAAGAAGATACATTGGGCCCTCCTACAAGATATTGAGCAGCGACACTTCCAAATTAAGTCATTGTGTGTCTTGCGCAGTAGTAGGTGGCCGTATCTTCTACTTTTAGAGCATCTATCCTTAGCCGTGCTGTCGAACCGCTGGTGGAAGGGGTGACACGGCCCTTAAATTCATCGGCAGTGTATGTGGTATATCCAGTCCTGAAGGATGTGATAAAGACAAGCTCTTTGCCATTAGATTGACGAACCCAACTCAGATGGTGGTTGTTGATATCATATCCTGACACTGTGCAAGTCAGAGTAATGGATCTTCCTGGAAGTACCAATGCTTCAGGAGGCTGGGTCAAAGTAACAGTGGCAGAAACACCTGTTAATAAAGAACAACGTAAAACAGGTTAACAAATTACAGAGTTAGAAGGGAAACCCTATACTACATAAGGACATTAAAAGATTACAAATGCAGAAAGATCACACCCTATCACTTTCTTTCTGAATTCATATTCTGTCCATGTTTTCCATCTCACTCTAAGATTCAATGCAATATGAAAAATCTCAACGACAACTATTTCCAAACCTTAGCAATCTTCCAAATGTGGAGATTTCAAGCCCCAGAAGTCACCAAGAAAGTAAGGCTGAGAATTCTGGGAGTGGAAGTCTACGCAGGTAGAAGTTGCCAAGGTTGGACAACACTATTAACCATACTTTTCTGCGTTAAATTTACTTAGCAGCAGATCTATGTGGGGGAAGATATTTAAATCATGGAAAAAGAAGAAGTGGGAAAAATTGGTGGGTTTTTTTAAAAATTTTTTTGAAGAACTACACACTGGAGATGAGATAAGACCTTTGCTGTATTTTAGTTCCAATTTGTATTTCATTACAAAGGAATCATAACATTTATTGGGAAATATATTGAATTGATGAAACGAAACATGGTTACTCACCAGCTAAGAAGAGCAAAATGGCAAGGCTGATATAATTGATGTATCTCATAATGTCAGGTGGATCTTTCCTTTGAATTCGGGGATGTAAGGTCATCTGTTTGAACGATTAGAAAGTTTGACAGCGAATTCGTATATAATCCATGACATGCAAATTAGTTTGCATTTCAGAAATATTCTTCCTCCTCTCATTTGAATTTTATATTTGTCCCTCTACTTATATGACAATTTTTTCTCATAATAGTGCAGAAGCAAGGACTTCATGATGTTAATTGTTGGTTATAGTTGGCGAAGCGTAAATCAAGCCTCGTTTTATCCCCGGGGTAATTGCACTTAATTAGTATACTTTAAAGAAAGAAAAACTGAAATATATATATTCTAATAAGGATTTTATTATAAAAATAGAAAAACTAGCTAACTACATCTTTACCGGCAGCCTATCACACAGACGAACAAAAGAAGTAAAGAAAAAGAAAAAAAATGTAGACATGCGCAGTAGCTCCAAGTTTCTCAAGACTAGTCTTATCTCTGTTGCTACAGATATGTGATAAAGTTCTCTGGCAGGCTACCGTAACACTCAGAATGGACGCTCAGCTGACAAACACATAACACAGTGACAATAATTTCCTTCTATTACTTATTATATTCCATGCTCCCCCCAGTTCTCATCTGGTTCAGCCTTCTATCTATATACTTAGATGTGGATATATGTAAACTAAATGAAAGCTTTTTTAAAAAACAAAGAATAAAATGCAGGTTGTCACTGACATGCAAATGACTGCTAAGCGAACTTAGGATGTTTCTGACAAAAATCTGGTCTTTGTGCTTAAGACCAGTCCTTAAATTCATGAGGGTAGGTGGTATGATCAAAATTCAGGCAACAGGCATATATTTATAATGATTGCAACATCTCAGGTCATGGAATCAGTATTTGCAATTTTCCCAGCTGGCTTCCAACAAGCAAAGTCCACAGGGAAATCCAAATTCACTTAGCAACCATGCAATTCACTTAACACATTTGTCATTTCAATTTATATACTGCCTGATTCACAAATTGAAGGTGGTGAAGAAGAGAAAGAAGAAAAAGGGAGAGGATAAAGAGGAGGGGTAAAGCAGGAGGGGTAAGGGAAGAGGGGATGGGGAGTAGAGTAAAAGATGGAGAGGAGGAGGAGGAGGAGGAGGAGGAGGAGGAGGAGGAGGAGGAGGAGGAGGAGGAGGAGGAGGAGAAGAAGAAGAAGAAGAAGAAGAAGAAGAAGAAGAAGAAGAAGAAGAAGAAGAAGAAGAAGAAGAAGAAGAAGAAGAAGAAGAAGAAGAAGAAGAAGAAGAAGAAAGAGAGAGAGAGAGAGAGAGAGAGAGAGAAGTAGTTTCACTATAGATTGATTGTTAATTGAGGAAACCTTCATCATCACTTTTAACAACCCCATAAACCCTTGCAAGCTGTAGTCTGGTCCACTGAATGGAGCTAGCAGAGTGCTTTAATGAATGGATGTCCTTCCTGTCCCAATGCAGAATTTTGTTCAGCAGATATATTCCCAGTGTGCTGAAAGTGAGAGATATCTACCTCTACCTAGGATTGAACTCACAGCCTCCTAATCATCAGATGAGATCTCCACCTCTTGGCACCACTCTCATTTGAGGGAACCTTGATGCTCCTATATTCCTTTTCTTCATAAAACAGAGGATTTTGTGGCTTATATAATAGTAGTTCTGTTGAAGGGGAAGGACTACAGGCCAACACAATTTCTCCATCCTTCTATCATAACCAATAGTTGAGATTTTTTTTTTTGCCTGATTTATTGCTCAAACTGTGTTCAGTGAAGTCTCTTCGAAGTAGGCCCTGAACAGGAAGGGGAAGTGGGAGACCACTTGTTGTTTAGAAATACTCTGCCGAGTAGTTGCACTTTCAGAATGGATTTGGCACAAAGGAAAGATTGCCCTGTGTTATTGTGGGCAGCTCCTCTCGCACAATAATAGCGAGCAGTATCTTCAGCTGTTAGACCATCGATCCTCAGTTTGCTTGTAGAACCAGTAGTGAAAAGGGCCACCCGTCCTTTAAATTTATTAACAATAATGATCGGATCTCTAGGTTTAAAGCCACCTATGTAAGCAAGTCCTGTCTCAGTGGGTTGAGTTATCCAATGTATATGATGTCGGTTAATATCATATCCAGAAGCCAAACATTCTAAGGTTACAGAAGTGCCTGGAGCTGCCGTTGCTGCCTGGGGTTGAGTTAAAGTATTGGATTCCAAAGAGCCTGCTAAAAGAAAGATAAGACAAAAACAGAGTAACAAGGCATTTTGTTTTAAAGTTTAAGTTTTAAATATTTTTTAATTTTCCAGACCAAATGTCTTTTTTTCCTATGCACCCTTGATTTTGGCCCATCATTAAAAATCATATATTAATTCCAAATGAGTAGAGTGGAGTGGAGTGGAGTGGAGTGGAGTGGAGTGGAGTGGAGTGGAGTGGAGTGGAGTGGAGTGGAGTAGGGTAGGGTAGGGTAGGGTAGGGTAGGGTAGGGTAGGGTAGGGTAGGGTAGGGTAGGGTAGGGTAGGGTAGGGTAGAGTAGAATAGAATAGAATAGAATAGAATAGAATAGAATAGAATAGAATAGAATAGAATAGAATAGAATAGAATAGAATAGAATAGAATAGAATAGAATAGAATTCTTTATTGGCCAAGTGTGATTAGAACACAGAAGGAATTTGTCTTTGGTATATGCTGTCCCGATTAAAAAAAGCTAGTGCATATTGGAAAAGATTTTTGGAATATGGAGAAAAAAAGACATCTTCCCACATTTCTACATAGGCTTCTATGATTGTTGTCACAGAATTGAAAACAAGGCTGTAGCAGTTCCAATGAGCAGATAAAGCTCATTTCAGTTGAGAATTATGGAATCCGAATTCAGGATTTCACAGATGTATAGATTGTTTAGGATAGTTCAAAATTAAAATGGTGAAACTCAAGCAAATTCTGAAGGACTCAGGGAGGCAGTTCATAGCCATCTGCCATTCTGCTCTGAAAGTATGTATTTCAGAGGGACAACAATAAATATCTTCATTTGTTGTTGTTGTTGTTGTTGTTGTTGTTGTTGTTGTTGTTAGTTGCGAAGTTGTGTCCAACCCATTGCGACCTTATGGACAACGTTTCTCTAGGCTTTCCTGTCCTTTATCATCCTCTGGAGTCCATTTAAGTTCATACCAACTGCTTCAGTGACTCCATCCAGCTACCTCATTCTCTGAGGTCCCCTTCTTCTTTCACCCTCAATCTTTCCCAGCATTAGGCTCTTCTCCAGTGAGTCCTTCCTTCTCATTAGGTGGCCAAAATATTTGAGTTTCATCTTCAGGATCTGGCCTTCTAAAGAGCAGTCAGGGTTGATTTCTTCTAGGACTGACTGGTTTGATCGCCTTGCAATCCAAGGGACTCGCAGGAGTCTTCTCCAGCACCATAGTTCAAAGATAGACTGCTTAGAATAGTTCAAAATTGAAAAGGTCAAATCCAAGCTATATTTGAAGGACTCAGGCAGGTTTATCTTATCATTCTGCTTCAAAATAATGTATTTCAGAGGGACAACAGTAAATATCTTCATACATAATATTTATCATCAAATACATTTAATGAAAAAACTTAATTTTTGGTTGCTGTGATTCTCTTTCTTCGGAATTAGGAATGTTCCATCTCATATCAGTTTTGGATAATTTTGCACAATACCTGTAGCTATTACTCACCAGGCAAACATAGAAGAAGCGGGTAAATGTAAGGAAACCAGCCCATCCTGTAATATCAGATAAGTATTTGCCTTGGGTTCAAGCTGTAAGGGTGACATATTTACAATGACCAAATCAATTGATCATTTGCATGTTCTCACATATTCCAGGATGAGCAAATAATTTTGCATTTCAGAAATTTCCCTTCTTTTCTTGGTTCCTGCTTATCCCCATATGGTTCTGGTCTGGACTGCTTTGCCAAGAAGAAAACACAATCCCTTTTAACAATACTAAAGCAGAAGGGAAGATCTTCCCTTCCTCTTCTTACGGTTCTTGTAGGCTTCTCCCTCAACCTCTCCTATCCTTCTGAGAGGAGAAGGAGAAGGAGAAGGAGAAGGAGAAGGAGAAGGAGAAGGAGAACCTATTGGCATATTGAATAACTAAATAATGAAAGATTATAATTCAACAAAAATATGTGTACTATTACCAGAACTATATAAACTTGTCAACTGTAGTAAAAATAAATAAATAAATAAATAAATAAATAAATAAATAAATAAATAAATAAATAAATAAACAAACTTTATTGCCATTGTATGTGTATACACAGTATACACATACAACGAAATTTACTTGACACCCAAAGACCAGCCCACACACATAATCCCCAAACACACTTCCATCCACCACAATTCCCCACCCCTAAACCACCCAAACATCCACACAACAGATCAAGTAATGCTGTCCAACAGCTCACTGATGGTGGGCCTTCAGTTCATTGTTGAGTGCAATTATAGCTCTGGGATAAGAACTATTCAGAAAACGTGTGGGCCGAGTTTTAATTGTTCTGTATCTTCTGCCAGAAGGCAGCAGTCCAAAAAGATTGTAAGCAGGATGGGAAGAGTCTCTGAGAATGTTATGCAACTTCCTCAAACAGAGAGATTCGAAGATGTTGTCCAGGGCTGGTAGTTGGAGTCAATAATATTCTGGGAAGTTTTAATGATTCTCTGTAGAGCTTTTTTGTCCACTACAGAGCTGCTCCCATACCATGCAAGAATGCCGTATGTCAGGACACTCAAAATGGTGATGCGATAGTAGGACAGAAGTAGATGCTGAGATAGATTTATCGTCCTGAGCATTCTCAGGAAGTACAGCTTCTTCTGTGCTATGATGAATATTATTTTATTTGTACTAAAAATGTAAGACACTCAGATGCCACACTGTTTACGCATTGATATGTTTGTAAAAAATTTAAAAAATTAAAAACTTGGGGGGAAATATCCCATTATTTATCCTGGGAAATGAATGGTTGGAATTTTTTTAAAGTCCTTTTTTTCCCCTTAAGTCTTCCAATATTTGGAAGCTGATCTGATAAGAAGTTGATTTCTGATACATATTCCACAGATGGTTTCAGCAGAGAGATGCCACAAAGACAGTTTCAATTGTGCAGGACCGCTGAAGAACGTTTCCTTTCTGATACGTAGGATTTTGAAACCACTGCATATTTCAAACCGCAGCTTTTGGGTTAGAGTTTATTTTCTCAAGGACACGCACATGGTTTTCAGCAACAAACTTTATAACCTCCTACTCAACAAACTGGAATAGATTCTAAGAAGGACCTTGAGGAGACAAGTAATGAAGTCCTACACAGATCAACCAGAAGACCTGGTCATGTTTCATCTTTGGAGAAAAATGCCATCCAGAAGATGGCATGTTCTGTGCCATTCCAGAGTGCCAGATGTGAAGTTATGGATTTAAGTCAAAGAAGGAAAGATTCCCGTGAAATATTAGGGGAAAATCACAGTAATAATACTTTGTTGATGGAACCTCTTATTTATTTATTTATTTGTTTGTTTGTTTGTTTGTTTGTTTATTTATTTATTTATTTATTTATCAAATTTATATACCGCCCTACTCCCAGGGGGACTCAGGGCGGTGAACAGCCAAGAAAAAAATACAGATAATGCAAACATTAAAACCTATTAAAATTATTAAATATTTTGGCCGAAACAATTTAAAACACCCAATTTTAAAACAGATGAAACAATTTAAAAATTTAAAAGGGGGAGTTAGGCCAGGCCAGCCTGATGAAATAAAAGTGTTTGGAGAGCATGTCGAAACGTGCGTAGATCCGGGATCCTCTGTATCTCCAGGAGGAGCTTGTTCCAGATGGTAGGTGCCCCCACAGAGAAGGCTCTCCCCCTGGGGGCTGCCAGCCGACACTGTTTGGCTGACGGCACCCCAAGAAGCTCCTCTCTATGGGACCGTACTTATCCAGAAAGGTGACAGTCCTTATTCAAGAATACACTGGAGAATTATATACATACAATTTTTTTATTATTATTTGGATTCCCACACTAAGACTAAGAGTAGAGCTGTAAGGGACCTTGGAAGGTCTTCTAGTCCAGGGGCCACCAACTTTTGGACCTCAGGGACCACTAAATTCATAATTTTAAATCCCGTGGATTGCTAATATGATCTGCCTAATGACCAGGTGGGCGGGCGTGGCTAGGTAGTCATGTGACTGGGTGGGCATGACCAACTTGATGTCACTCATGTTGAGGGGGGCCTCACCAACCTCTACTAGCTCCTCCCCTGCTAGCCACTCCTCGCCTCCCTACCCAGGCTCCTTAGGGCCCCAACAGGAAGCAGTTGTTGAAGCTAAGCAGCCATCAGGAGAAAGACCTGGCAAAACAGCTGGCTAAGTTCAAATTGGATCTGACCGAGAAGGAGGTTCAGCAGAAGCACTTCACTGAGGACTATGAGCATAGGCTTTCCAAGCAGAGGGAAGACCTGCGAGAGTGCAGGTACCAGCGCCTGGAGGCTCAGCGGGCTGAGATGGTCAGCCAGTTCCAGGCCATGATGCAGTCCCACTGTGTTGTGACCCAAGCCCATGTAGTTAATATTAAATGTAAAACAGTTCCAAAAAAGAAACAGATTTTATTAAAACAGCTGAGAATTAACTCATTCTCAGCGTATCTCAAATTAAATGAAAGCAAAGCCCTCAAAACATCATTCTTCAGTTTATCTCTGACCTTTGGATAATTAGGCAAACTGCCAAAGCCTTTTCTTGGCAACAGTTCAGGAAGAAAGAGGAGATAGCTAAGCAAGAAAGGGAAAGTTAAAGTTTTGTCATCTCTTTAAATCAGGGGTTCTCCAAACATGGCAATTTTAAGACTTGTGGAATTCCTCAGGCAGACGAGGAGTCTGCCTTCTTTCAGGTTTTTCTGCTAGGCCTGAGTTCCTTTGGTCCAAGATGATGGACCTTATAGCAGGGTGAAATGCTACCAATTCGCAGCAGTTTGGGAGAACCGGTAGTGGCAGAGGCGCATGGTTCAGCGAATTGGTATAGCAGCAGCGCGAGGCTCCACCCACCCACCCCAATGTCATTACTTCCTGGTTTTAACCGGGAAGTAACCTGTTTTTTACCCTTGGCGCATGCACAGGAGGCTTTGTGCATGGGCAGAGGGTCCAAAATTGCACATGATGTGTGCACTTCCAAAACGGTAAGGAAGGTAAGTAGATTTCACCCCTGCCTTATAGCTCCGAACCTCAGGGGTTGCCACAAAGAAGAGGGGGTCAAGCTATTCTCCAAAGCACCTGAGGGCAGGACAAGAAGCAATGGGTGGAAACTAATCAAGGAGAGAAGCAACTTAGAACGAAGGAGAAATTTCCTGACAGTTAGAACAATTAACCAGTGGAACAACTTGCCTCCAGAAGTTGTGAATGGTCCAACACTGGAAGTTTGTAAGAAGATGTTGGATAACCATTTGTCCAACGTGGTGTAGGGTTTCTTGCCTAAGCAGGGGATTGGACTAGAAGACCTCCAATGTCCCTTCCAACTCTGTTATTCTATTCTATTCTATTCTATTCTATTCTATTCTATTCTATTCTATTCTATTCTATTCTATTCTATTCTATTCTATTCTATTCTATTCTATTCCATTCCATTCCATTCCATTCCATTCCATTCCATTCTAGTCAAACCTCTTGGAGAATACAGCTTCTGGTCAGGTTTAATTTTAGAAGTCGCTTATTTTAGTATCTGAATCCTGTTTAGTGGATCTTGGCCTTACTCTTAGAAGAAACACAAAAAAATAAATTTTTGTGTGTCCTTTGAATGCTTCCAATACCCACCTATAATATACAGTTGGGCTCTAAGTCATTTGGTTCTTCTTGCAGGCAAGAAGAAACGAAAGGAACTTGAGTTTCATGAACCACAGTTGAGCTAGGGCCCCGAAACTTTCGTTCCTCTTCTTCTCTTTCTATTGGCAATAGAAAACTGTCCCCTTCCATGGATCAAAAGTCACTTTCTCTAATCTAGTTCTACCTTGAACGTTCTGTCTTGCGTAGTGCGAGAGCGCCACCAAGAGCAATGAACCGAAACAACAGCCCAACCTCCCAAGAAACGAAACCCATCCTCAGCTTACTGAAACCGAGAACGGTAGCAAGAGACAAAACAATAAATGCAGCCCAACAAGTGTAATTCTGATACTTACTGTGGTTTTGCATCTGTTATAAAGGATAGTCTGTTCCCTTCCCCCAAAATTTCTTTTCTTAAGCGTTTGCTGCCATCAAGCGGTTAAGATGGACTGTGAAATGAGTACATGTCATTTTTGTCACCGAGCATCAGGACGGGGAACATGTAGCCATCCGGAGGTTGGTGGATTAAATATTCACTTCTTAATGCACTAGAGCTGCTAAGAGTTCAACAGCTTTTGGAGGACAACAGAACCCCCAATTCTGCTATAATGAGGAGACTTCGGAAAAAGTTCAAATAAGAGCAATTAAGGGCAGGGGTGGGATTGAAAAATTTCAGCAACCGATTCGCTGCCTGGTTGCTGGGTGGGTGTGGCCTACTCACCACGGCAGGGAGTGCGTTTGCACCCTCCCCAGGCTCCAGAGGCTTTCCTGGAGCCTCCAGGAATGTGAAAGCAGCCTCCCCTGGGCACCAGTACCCTTCAGAGGCCAGAAATGTGCCCATTTCTGGACTGCCGGTATTTTGGGTAGCCACATTTTTTGCCCTCCCAGAGCTTCTGCATAGACCCTGCACTTACCTGGCATCCAAAACACGCTACATTGAGACTCCTGGGATGGGATGGGTGGGATGGGCAGGTCAGCCCGTCCTTGGAACAAACAGTTCAGCGAACCAGATTAAAATTAACATCTGGTTCACCCGAACTGATCTTAGCCAGCTGAATCCCACCCTTGATTAAGGGCCTGGATGAAGAACAGTTGCAGAACAGTATAATGTTAATTTATTATTTTATTATTCTGTCTTTTATCGTTTTTACTGTTTTTATATTGTTTTAATTAATTTAATTTTTAATTTTTAAATTGACTTTAAAAAGACCAGAACTATCGCCAAAACTGAAAACTTTAACAACAGAATAATCAGAGAAGCCATTGAGATAGAAAAATGCCCACACACCATGAATAAACAAGATGATACCTCCTGCCTACCAGCCATTTGGAAACCCGCCCTTATTGACAAACGAGTCCCTAACACGAGGAATGACACGAGACCCACACTCATGAGGGCCACACAGGATGTCACCACCACACATCCACGCAGAAAGCAGACTCAAACTCACACCGATGATGAGGCATGACCACGAACTAGAAGCCAGACCGCAGCTGCATCAGGGTATGGCCAGTCTAGAGAAAAGAAGGACTAGGGGTAATATGGTAGATCCAGGATTTGAGGGGACTCCACAAAGAAGGTGGGGAAAACTTATTTTCCTAACCACCTGGGGACAGGACAAGAAGCAATGAATGGAAGCTAATCAAACTAATCAAGGAGAGAAGCAACCTGGAATTAAGGAGAAAGGCAATTAATCAGTGGAACAGCTTACAAAAAATAGAATAACAGAGTTGGAACGAACCTTGGAGGTCTTCTAGTGCAACCCCCTGCCCAGGCAGGAAACCCTTCACCATTTCAGACAAACGGTTATCCAACACCTTCTTAAAAATTTCCAGTGTTGGAGCATTCACAACTTCTGCAGGCAAGTTGTTCCACTTATTAATTGTTCTAACTATCAGGAAATTTCTTCTTATTGCTTCTCTCCTTGATTAGTTTCCACCCATTGCTTCTTGTCCTACCCTCAGGTGCTTTGGAGAACAGTTTGACTCCCTCTTCTTTGGGGCAGCCCCTGAGTTATTGGAACACTGCTATCATGTCTCCCCTAGTCCTTCTCTTCATCAAACTAGGCATACCCAGTTCCTGCAACTGTTCTTCATATGTTTTAGCCTCCAGTCCCCTAATCATCTTTGTTGCTCTTCTCTGCACTCTTTCTAGAGTCTCAACATCTTTTTTACATCGTGGCGACCAAAACTGAATGCAGTATTCCAAGTGTGGACTTACCAAGGCATTATAAAGTGATATTCTATTCTATTCTATTCTATTCTATTCTATTCTATTGTATTCTAGTCTAGTCTAGTCTAGTCTAGTCTAGTCTAGTCTAGTCTAGTCTAGTCTAGTCTAGTCTAGTCTAGTCTAGTCTAGTCTAGTCCAGTCCAGTCCAGTCCAGTCCAGTCCAGTCCAGTCCAGTCATACCTCTTGGAGAATATAGCTTCTGGTCAGTTTCATTTTAGAAGTTGCTTATTTTAGTATCTGAGTCCTGTTTAGTGGATCATGGCCTTACTCTTAGAAGAAACACACAAAAATTTATGAATTTTTGTGTGTTTGAATGCTTTGAATGCTTTGAATGCTTCCAATACCCACCTATAATATAAAGTTGGGCTCTAAGTCATTTGGTTTGAAAGCTTTGCAGGCAAGAAGAAACGAAAGGAACTTGAGTTTCATGTACCACGGTTGTGCTAGGGCACCCGAAACTTTCGTTCCTCTTCTTCTCTTTCTATTGGCAATAGAAAACTGTCCCCTTCCATGGATCAAAAGTCACTTTCTCTCATCTAGTTCTACCTTGAATGTTCTGTCGGGCGTAGTGCAAGAGCGCCACCAAGAGCAATGAACTGAAACAGCAGCCCAACCTCCCAAGAAACGAAACCCATCGTCAGCTTACTGAAACCGAGAACGGTAGCAAGAGACAAAATAATAAATGCAGCCCAACAAGTATAATTCTGATACTTACTGTGGTTTTGCATCAGTTATAAAGGATAGTCTGTTCCCTTCCCCCAAAATTTCTTTTCTTAAGCGTTTGCTGCCATCAAGCGGTTAAAATGGACTGTGAAATGAGTACATGTCATTTTTGTCACTGAGCATCAGGACAGGGAACATGTAGCCATCCAGATGTTGGTGGATTAAATATTCACTTCTTAACGCACTAGAGCTGCTAAGAGTTCAACAGCTTTTGGAGGACAACAGAACCCCCAATTCTGCTATAATGAGGAGACTTCGGAAAAAGTTCAAATAAGAGCAAATAAGGGCAGGGGTGGGATTGAAAAATTTCAGCAAACGATTCGCTGACTGGTTGCTGGGTGGGTGTGGCCTACTCACCATGGCAGGGAGTGCGTTTTCACCCTCCCCAGGCTCCAGAGGCTTTCCTGGAGCCTCCAGGAATGCGAAAGCAGCCTCCCCTGGGCACCAGAAGCCCTTCAGAGGCCAGAAATGTGCCCATTTCTGGACTGCCAGTATTTCGGCTACCCACTTGTGGCACCCGTGCCATAGGTTCGCCATCTGGGGGATAGAGTGACCACATTTATATTTATTTATTTATTTTATTTATTTATTTATTATTTATTAATTAGATTTATATACCGCCCTTCTCCTGCCAGACTCAGGGCGGTGAACAGCCAATTAAAAGACCAATACAAAAAAGTTAAAAACGTACTAAAAACCAGTATAAATTAGGCTGAGAATATAAAACAGAATAAAACTCTAAAAAATTTAAAAAGTAGAAGGGATGAGGCAAGTCCGGCAAGTTGGAGGAGATAAGTCTTCAGAGCCCGACGAAAAGTCCGGAGGTCAGCAATTGTTCTCAGTTCCGGAGGAAGATCGTTCCAGAGGGTGGGGGCTACCACAGGGAACGCTCTCCCCCTGGGGGTCGCCAGCCGGCATTGTCTGGCTGACGGCACCCTGAGGAGGCCCTCTCTGTGGGAGCGAACCGGCCGGTGGGAGGCAATTGGTGGCAGAAGGCGGTCCCGTAAGTACCCTGGTCCTAAGCCATGGAGCACTTTAAAGGTGATTACCAACACCTTGAAACGCACCCGGAAGTCAACCGGCAACTAATGCAGCTCACGCAGGAGAGGTGTCACGTGGGAGCGCCCCGTCGCTCCCATAATCCCCCGCGCGGCCGCATTCTGTACCAGCTGGAGCCTCCGGGTGCATCCCAAGGATTGCAGCAATATGTCAGATTTGCGTTAAATAAAGCCATGTTTTATTTCCTTAATTGAGTCCAAACAACAAAAAATTTTCACTGGTGATGATTCCATGAAAAAAAAAAAAACATTATTGCACTGGACACATTGACCATGAGAACTCTCCATAGAAAGTCCATGTTCAGAGATGGCATTTTATTATTGATTTATTGATAACATTGCCTTGTTATACTTCTTTCAACCACAAGATGGCCTCATTGTACTTTACAGAACTGTCATTTCTTGCTAAGGTATGCAATGTTCCTTTCTCCTCCTCAGCCCTTCTCCTTCTTAAGCCCTTGGAGAAATCTTTCTCACACATCTCACTTCAGAAATAGCCTCTCCACTTAGATACAGATTAAAAGAGTTGGAAGGGACCTTGTAGGTCAATGATGGCTAATCTTTTTGCTATCATGTGCCAAAAGCAGGGGGGAGCACAGGGGGGTCGTGCGGGCGCGTGCCCACACCTACAATTCAATGCGCCCCACCTCCGCGCTTGCATGCATGACCCCCCCCCCCCGTGCTCCCACTCTTTTTGGCACACGATAGCCCGGTGGGCCTGGTAGGCCCGTTTTTCACCCTCCCCAGGCTCCAGAGGCTTTTTTAGGAGTGAAAACAGCCTTCTCCACCTCCCTGGAGACCCTCTGGAGGCTGGAAATGGCCCGTTTGCCAACTCTGGGTGTTCCTGGAAGGCCAGAAAATCAGTTGGCCTGCGTACTCAAGTGCGCTGCAGCTGAGCTAGGATAATGCTCGCGTGCCCACCGATATGGCTCTGCGTGCCACCTTCTCTTCACTAGATTAGCCAGGCCCGCTTCATGTAACCGTTCTTCAGATAGCTTGATGGGCTAGATAGCCTGTTATTAACACCCAGCTGTCTGCAATTATGCGAGTTCGAGGCTCAAGGTTGACTCAGCCTTCCATCCTTTCTAAGGTAGGTCAATTGAGGATCCAGTTTGTGGGGGCAATAAGCTGACTTTATATAAATATACAGAAGTATGAAGGCCATTGCTTAACGCATTGTAGCCGCCCTGAGTCTCTGGAGAAGGGCGGCATATAAATCTAATTTTTTAAAAAATGTTTTAGTCTCCAGTCCTGTAATAAGGAGTGAAATGCTTCCGGTTCGGACCGGATCGCCCTATCCAGTAGCAATGGCAGGTGGTTCAGAGTACCGGTAGCAAAAATCCGTGCCCCCTTCATGCCCAGCTGAGCCGTGCGATCATCAGAAGCTTTTTTTTTTACTTTTAAAAGCATTTTTTCTACAACCGCTTCGGCTGAAAAATGCTTTTAAAAGTAAAAAAAAAAGCCTCTGGTGATCGCGCGGCTCAGCTACGATCGTCAGAGGCTTTTAAAAGCATTTTTTTCTGCAACCTCTTAAGGTTGTAGAAAAAAAATGCTTTTAAAGTTAAAAAAAGAAAAAGTTGGCCATGTCCACCCAGTCATATGACCCCCACCACCACCACCAAGTCATGCCCACAGAACTGGTAGTAACAAATTTTACATTTCACCAATGTAATCATCCTGGTTGCTTTTCTCTGCACTCTTTCTAGAGTCTCAACATCTTTTTTATAGCGTGGTGACCAAAACTGGATGCAGTACTCTAGGTGTGGTCTCACTAAGGCTTTATAGAGTGGTATTAGTATCTCACTTGATCTTGATTGTATCCCTCTGTTAATGCAATTTAGGATTGCACTGGCTTTTTTGGCTGCTGCTGCACGCTCCTGGCTCATATTTAACTGGTTGTCCATTAAGACTCCAAGATCCCTCTCATAGTTACTGATATTAAGCCTGGTTTCACCCAGTCTCTATGTGTACTCTGGGTTTTTCTTGCCTAAGTATAAGACTTACTCGGCTTGGATGTTGATTCTCTTACTCTTCCCTCTGGGTGATTTAGCTTTTCTCTATCTCTGGTTCGCTCATGAAAATGAGCTAATATTTGCTGATCTAAAAAGTGACAGCCAGAAAGGTGTAATGGGAAAGGAATCAGGCTAGAGACCAGGAGACTGTGAGCTCTAGTTCTGTATTAGGTACAAAATCAACTGGGTGACCTTGGGCTCGTCATTCTCTTTCATCTCTAGGAGGAAAGCAATGAGCTTTTGCCAAGCACTTTCCAGGCTCAATATTGACTTAAAAGGGAGGGAGGGAGGGAGGGAGGGAGGGAGGGAGGGAAGAAGGAAGGAAGGAAGGAAGGAAGGAAGGAAGGAAGGAAGGAAGGAAGGAAGGAAGGAAGGAAGGAGGGAAGGGAAGGAGGGAGAGAAGGAAGGAAGGAAGAATAAAAGAGGGAGGGAGGGAGGGAGGAAGGATTAAGGAAGGAAGGAAGGAAGGAAGGGATGAAGGAAGGAAGGAAGGAAAAGGAAGGGAGGGAAGGATGGAAGGAAGGAAAGAGGGAATGGAAGGGAAGGGAAGGAGGAAGGGAGGGAGGAAGGAAGGGAAGAATGAGGGAGGGAGAGAAGGAAGGAAGGAAGAATAAAAGAGGGAGGGAAGGAGGGAGGGAGGGAAGGAAAGGAAGGAAAGGGAGGGAGGGAGGGAGGAGGGAGGGAGGGAGGGAAGGAAGGAAGGAAAGAGGGAAGGGAAGGAGGGAGGGAGGAAGGAATGAGGGAGGGGGAGAAGGAAGGAAGAATAAAAGAGGGAGGGAGGGAGGGGAGGGTGGGAGGAAGGTAGGAAGGATTAAGGAAGGAAGGAAGGAAGGAAGGAAGGAAGGAAGGAAGGATGGAAGGAAGAGAAGGAAGGAAGGAAGGAAGGAAGGAAGGAAGGAAGGAAGGAAGGAAGGAAGAAGGAAGGAAAGAAAAGGAAGGGAGGGAAGGATGGAAGGAAGGAAAGAGGGAAGGGAAGGAAAGGGAAGGGAAGGAGGGAGGGAGGGAGGGAGGAGGAAGGGAAGAATGAGGGAGGGAGGGAAGGAAGGAAGGAAGGAAGAATAAAAGAGGGAGGGAAGGAGGGAGGAAAGGAAGGAAGGAAGGAAGGAAGGAAGGAAAGAAAAGGAAGGGAGGGAAGGATGGAAGGAAGGAAAGAGGGAAGGGAAGGGAAGGGAAGGGAAGGAAAGGGAAGGGAAGGAGGGAGGGAGGGAGGAAGAAGGGAAGAATGAGGGAGGGAGGGAAGGAAGGAAGGAAGGAAGAATAAAAGAGGGAGGGAAGGAGGGAGGAAAGGAAAGGAAGGAAAGGGAGGGAGGGAGGAGGGAGGGAAGAGGGAGGGAGGGGAGGGAGGGAAGGAAGGAAGGAAAGAGGGAAGGGAAGGAGGGAGGGGAGGAAGGAAGGAGGGAGGGGGAGAAGGAAGGAAGAATAAAAGAGGGAGGGAGGGAGGGGAGGGTGGGAGGAAGGTAGGAAGGATTAAGGAAGGAAGGAAGGAAGGAAGGAAGGAAGGAAGGAAGGAAGGAAGGAAGGAAGGAAGGAAGGAAGGAAGGAAGGAAAGAAAGAAAAGGAAGGGAGGGAAGGATGGAAGGAAGGAAAGAGGGAAGGGAAGGAAAGGGAAGGGAAGGAGGGAGGGAGGGAGGGAGGAAGGGAAGAATGAGGGAGGGTGGGAGGAAGGTAGGAAGGATTAAGGAAGGAAGGAAGGAAGGAAGGAAGGAAGGATGGAAGGAAGGAAGGAAGGAAGGAAGGAAGGAAGGAAGGAAGGAAGGAAAGGAAAGAAAGGAAGGGAGGGAAGGATGGAAGGAAGGAAAGAGGGAAGGGAAGGGAAGGGAAGGGAAGGGAAGGGAAGGGAAGGGAAGGGAAGGGAAGGAAAGAGGAAGGGAAGGAGGGAGGGAGGGAGGGAGGAAGGGAAGAATGAGGGAGGGAGGGAAGGAAGGAAGGAAGGAAGAATAAAAGAGGGAGGGAAGGAGGGAGGAAAGGAAAGGAAGGAAAGGGAGGGAGGGAGGAGGGAGGGAAGAGGGAGGGAGAGGAGGGAGGGAAGGAAGGAAGGAAAGAGGGAAGGGAAGGAGGGAGGGAGGAAGGAAGGAGGGAGGGGGAGAAGGAAGGAAGAATAAAAGAGGGAGGGAGGGAGGGGAGGGTGGGAGGAAGGTAGGAAGGATTAAGGAAGGAAGGAAGGAAGGAAGGAAGGAAGGAAGGAAGGAAGGAAGGAAGGAAGGATGGAAGGAAGGAAGGAAGGAAAGAAAGAAAAGGAAGGGAGGGAAGGATGGAAGGAAGGAAAGAGGGAAGGGAAGGAAAGGGAAGGGTTGGAGGGAGGGAGGGAGGGAGGAAGGGAAGAATGAGGGAGGGAGGGAAGGAAGGAAGGAAGAATAAAAGAGGGAGGGAAGGAGGGAGGAAAGGAAAGGAAGGAAAGGGAGGGAGGGAGGAGGGAGGGAAGAGGGAGGGAGGGGAGGGAGGGAAGGAAGGAAGGAAAGAGGGAAGGGAAGGAGGGAGGGAGGAAGGAAGGAGGGAGGGGGAGAAGGAAGGAAGAATAAAAGAGGGAGGGAGGGAGGGGAGGGTGGGAGGAAGGAAGGAAGGAAGGAAGGAAGGAAGGAAGGAAGGAGGGAAGGGAAGGAGGGAGAGAAGGAAGGAAGGAAGAATAAAAGAGGGAGGGAGGGAGGGAGGGAGGAAGGATTAAGGAAGGAAGGAAGGAAGGAGAGGGAAGGAAGGGATGAGGAAGGAAGAAGGAAGGAAAGGAAGGAGGGAAGGATGGAAGGAAGGAAAGAGGGAATGGAAGGGAAGGGAAGGAGGAAGGGAGGGAGGAAGGAAGGAAGGAAGAATGAGGGAGGGAGAGAAGGAAGGAAGGAAGAATAAAAGAGGGAGGGAAGGAGGGAGGGAGGGAAGGAAAGGAAGGAAAGGGAGGGAGGGAGGGAGGAGGGAGGGAGGGAGGGAGGGAAGGAAGGAAGGAAAGAGGGAAGGGAAGGAGGGAGGGAGGAAGGAATGAGGGAGGGGGAGAAGGAAGGAAGAATAAAAGAGGGAGGGAGGGAGGGGAGGGTGGGAGGAAGGTAGGAAGGATTAAGGAAGGAAGGAAGGAAGGAAGGAAGGAAGGAAGGAAGGATGGAAGGAAGGAAGGAAGGAAGGAAGGAAGGAAGGAAGGAAGGAAGGAAGGAAGGAAGGAAAGAAAAGGAAGGGAGGGAAGGATGGAAGGAAGGAAAGAGGGAAGGGAAGGAAAGGGAAGGGAAGGAGGGAGGGAGGGAGGGAGGAAGGGAAGAATGAGGGAGGGAGGGAAGGAAGGAAGGAAGGAAGAATAAAAGAGGGAGGGAAGGAGGGAGGAAAGGAAGGAAGGAAGGAAGGAAGGAAGGAAGGAAGGAAGGAAGGAAGGAAGGAAGGAAGGAAAGAAAAGGAAGGGAGGGAAGGATGGAAGGAAGGAAAGAGGGAAGGGAAGAAGGGAAGGGAAGGGAAGGGAAGGAAAGGGAAGGGAAGGAGGGAGGGAGGGAGGGAAGAAGGGAAGAATGAGGGAGGGAGGGAAGGAAGGAAGGAAGGAAGAATAAAAGAGGGAGGGAAGGAGGGAGGAAAGGAAAGGAAGGAAAGGGAGGGAGGGAGGAGGGAGGGAAGAGGGAGGGAGGGAGGAGGGAGGGAAGGAAGGAAGGAAAGAGGGAAGGGAAGGAGGAGGGAGGAAGGAAGGAGGGAGGGGGAGAAGGAAGGAAGAATAAAAGAGGGAGGGAGGGAGGGGAGGGTGGGAGGAAGGTAGGAAGGATTAAGGAAGGAAGGAAGGAAGGAAGGAAGGAAGGAAGGAAGGAAGGAAGGAAGGAAAGAAAGAAAAGGAAGGGAGGGAAGGATGGAAGGAAGGAAAGAGGGAAGGGAAGGAAAGGGAAGGGAAGGAGGGAGGGAGGGAGGGAGGAAGGGAAGAATGAGGGAGGGTGGGAGGAAGGTAGGAAGGATTAAGGAAGGAAGGAAGGAAGGAAGGAAGGATGGAAGGAAGGAAGGAAGGAAGGAAGGAAGGAAGGAAGGAAGGAAGGAAGGAAGGAAAGAAAAGGAAGGGAGGGAAGGATGGAAGGAAGGAAAGAGGGAAGGGAAGGGAAGGGAAGGGAAGGGAAGGGAAGGGAAGGAAAGGGAAGGGAAGGAGGGAGGGAGGGAGGGAGGAAGGGAAGAATGAGGGAGGGAGGGAAGGAAGGAAGGAAGGAAGAATAAAAGAGGGAGGGAAGGAGGGAGGAAAGGAAAGGAAGGAAAGGGAGGGAGGGAGGAGGGAGGGAAGAGGGAGGGAGGGGAGGGAGGGAAGGAAGGAAGGAAAGAGGGAAGGGAAGGAGGGAGGGAGGAAGGAAGGAGGGAGGGGGAGAAGGAAGGAAGAATAAAAGAGGGAGGGAGGGAGGGGAGGGTGGGAGGAAGGTAGGAAGGATTAAGGAAGGAAGGAAGGAAGGAAGGAAGGAAGGAAGGAAGGATGGAAGGAAGGAAGGAAGGAAAGAAAGAAAAGGAAGGGAGGGAAGGATGGAAGGAAGGAAAGAGGGAAGGGAAGGAAAGGGAAGGGTTGGAGGGAGGGAGGGAGGGAGGAAGGGAAGAATGAGGGAGGGAGGGAAGGAAGGAAGGAAGAATAAAAGAGGGAGGGAAGGAGGGAGGAAAGGAAAGGAAGGAAAGGGAGGGAGGGAGGAGGGAGGGAAGAGGGAGGGAGGGGAGGGAGGGAAGGAAGGAAGGAAAGAGGGAAGGGAAGGAGGGAGGGAGGAAGGAAGGAGGGAGGGGGAGAAGGAAGGAAGAATAAAAGAGGGAGGGAGGGAGGGGAGGGTGGGAGGAAGGAAGGAAGGAAGGAAGGAAGGAAGGAAGGAAGGAAGGAAGGAAGGAAGGAAGGAGGGAAGGGAAGGAGGGAGAGAAGGAAGGAAGGAAGAATAAAAGAGGGAGGGAGGGAGGGAGGGAGGAAGGATTAAGGAAGGAAGGAAGGAAGGAAGGAAGGAAGGAAGGGATGAAGGAAGGAAGGAAGGAAAAGGAAGGGAGGGAAGGATGGAAGGAAGGAAAGAGGGAATGGAAGGGAAGGGAAGGAGGAAGGGAGGGAGGAAGGAAGGGAAGAATGAGGGAGGGAGAGAAGGAAGGAAGGAAGAATAAAAGAGGGAGGGAAGGAGGGAGGGAGGGAAGGAAAGGAAGGAAAGGGAGGGAGGGAGGGAGGAGGGAGGGAGGGAGGGAAGGAAGGAAGGAAAGAGGGAAGGGAAGGAGGGAGGGAGGAAGGAATGAGGGAGGGGGAGAAGGAAGGAAGAATAAAAGAGGGAGGGAGGGAGGGGAGGGTGGGAGGAAGGTAGGAAGGATTAAGGAAGGAAGGAAGGAAGGAAGGAAGGAAGGATGGAAGGAAGGAAGGAAGGAAGGAAGGAAGGAAGGAAGGAAGGAAGGAAGGAAAAGGAAGGGAGGGAAGGATGGAAGGAAGGAAAGAGGGAAGGGAAGGAAAGGGAAGGGAAGGAGGGAGGGAGGGAGGGAGGAAGGGAAGAATGAGGGAGGGAGGGAAGGAAGGAAGGAAGGAAGAATAAAAGAGGGAGGGAAGGAGGGAGGAAAGGAAAGGAAGGAAAGGGAGGGAGGGGAGGAGGGAGGGAAGAGGGAGGGAGGGGAGGGAGGGAAGGAAGGAAGGAAAGAGGGAAGGGAAGGAGGGAGGGAGGAAGGAAGGAGGGAGGGGGAGAAGGAAGGAAGAATAAAAGAGGGAGGGAGGGAGGGAGGGAAGAAGGAAGGAAGGAAGGAAGGAAGGAAGGAAGGAAGGAAGGAAGGAAGGAAGGAAGGAAGGAAGGAAGGAAGGAAGGAAGGAAGGAAGGAAGGAAGGATGGAAGGAAGGAAGGAAGGAAGGAAAGAAAAGGAAGGGAGGGAAGGATGGAAGGAAGGAAAGAGGGAAGGGAAGGAAAGGGAAGGGAAGGAGGGAGGGAGGGAGGAAGGGAAGAATGAGGGAGGGAGGGAAGGAAGGAAGGAAGAATAAAGGAGGGAGGGAAGGAGGGAGGAAAGGAAAGGAAGGAAAGGGAGGGAGGGAGGAGGGAGGGAAGAGGGAGGGAGGGGAGGGAGGGAAGGAAGGAAGGAAAGAGGGAAGGGAAGGAGGGAGGGAGGGAGGGAGGAAGGAAGGAGGGAGGGGGAGAAGGAAGGAAGGAAGAATAAAAGAGGGAGGGAGGGAGGGGAGGGTGGGAGGAAGGGAGGAAGGATTAAGGAAGGGAGGGAAAGGAAGGGAAAGGAAGGGAGGGAAGGAAGGAAGGAAGGGAAAGGAAGGGAGGGAAGGAAGGAAGGATGGATGGATCTTAAACCCAGGTGGTATTTATACTGCTTACTGGCTTCTTCATCCAACAGTTTTCTTGGCAAACTCCATCAGCCAACATTCTAAAAAGGTACAGATTTCAAATGGCATTATTTCAAAATAAAATACATTTAAAATTAGGCTGTTCCCCCTGTCGGCACCTCCCTTTCAAATCTTTTGCATCGCAACCCAGCTCTTACAACGGAGGGGAAGATCATTTGCCCTCCGATGACCGCAACACTTTCCTCAATGCCATTTTGACATCATTGTTTCTGATGGTGTAGATGAAAGGGTTGAGCACAGGGGCGATGACTGTGTTCAGCATGGAGACGGCCTTGTTAAGGTTGAACGAGGAACGTGCCGCAGAAGGTCTCAGGTAGATGAAAAGGACAGCCCCGTACAAGATGCTGAGCACCGTCAGATGGGAGGCGCAAGTGGAGAAAGCTTTCCGCCCTCCGCTAGCCGACGGGATGCGGAGAATAGCGGAAATGATGAAGGTGTAAGAAATCACATTCAGGAGCAGGGACGTCAAGATGACAGCTACCGAAATCAGAAAGCCCAGGGCTTCGATCAGATCGGTACGACCCCCGGAGATTTTCAACAAGGGCCCAATGTCACAATAAAAATGGTTGACCACGTTGGAATGGCAGAAAGGCAGTCTCACCACCAACACGGTCTGGAGAAGGATGGTACAGAAGCCCCCGAACCACGCAGCCAGGGCGAGCTGAAAGCAAACACCGGTAGTCATGATGGTGGGGTATCTTAATGGCTGGCAGATGGCCAAATACCGGTCGAATGACATGACCGTGAGGATGTAAAATTCTGTGATGCCCAAGAGAAAGTGGAAATAGGATTGCGCCATGCAGCAGTAGAAGCAGATGGTGGTCTTGGATGACAGTAGATTGGCCAACATTTTGGGGACTAAAACGGTGGTGTACCATATCTCGAGGAAAGAGAGGTTGCTAAGGAAGAAGTACATTGGCTTCTGGAGTTGACGATCGACTCTTACGATGATTATGATAAAACCATTACCTGAGATGGACAAAATGTAGAGCAGGAGGATGACTGTAAACAAAGTGATGTTCATTCCAGAAATGCGTGGAAAGCCAAGAAGGACGAATTCAGTCACTCGGGTACAATTGCTCAGATCCATTCCCTAGGATCTCTGCAGCTGTACAGGAGAACAATGACCCAGATGTTTGTGTTTTGCAAAGGTTTCTGCAATTCAACTCCAAAACATTGCAACAGAAAAAAGTTGTTTCTTCCTATATCCTCTATTTTTCATTTCCTTATTAGACCAAGGAAGATCTGCATTTGGCCAATAGTCCAAACTTATCTATAGCTGAGAGTTGAACTTGGATGTTCTTGGTGCTTTCTTAGCTTGGTTATTAGATAACATCATCAGTGCTAATGTCGGTGGGTTTTTCTCCCAGAAACCAAAATCCTTATAACAGGGTAGGGTAGGGTAGGGTAGGGTAGGGTAGGGTAGGGTAGGGTAGGCTAGGGTAGGGTAGGGTAGGGTAGAGTAGAGTAGAGTAGAGTAGAGTAGAGTAGAGTAGAGTAGAGTAGAGTAGAGTAGAGTAGAGTAGAGTAGAGTAGAGTAGAGTCGACAGAACAACAGGGGATAGGATAACATAGATTAACAGATTAACAAAGTTGGAAGGGACCTTGTTGGTCATCTAATCCAACCCTCCAGCCAAGCAGGAGATCCTACACCATTTCTAACAGATGGCAGTCCAATCTTTTCTTGAAAGTTTCCAGTGACTTCTGAATGCAAGCTGTACCATTGGTTGATTGTTCTCACTGTCAGGAAATTCCTACCTATTTCTAGGTTGAATCTCTCCTTGTTCAGTTTCCACCCATTATTCTTTCTTTGGCCTTCAGGTGCTTTGGAAAATAGCTTGAGCCCTTCCTCTCTGGGCAGCCCCTCAAATATTGGAAGATGGCTATCATGTCTCCCCTGGTCCTTCTCTTCACTAGACTAGCCATGCCCAGTTCCTGCAACCATTCATTGTATGTTTTAGCTTCCAGTCCCCTAATTATCTTTGTTATTCTTCTCTGCACTCTTTCTAGAGTCTCTACATCTTTTTTATAATGTGATGAGCAAAACTGGATGCAGTATTCTAGGTGTGGTCGTACTAAAGCTTTATAGAGTGGTATTAGTACCTCATGTTATCAAGCTACTGTATCAAAAACAGGGAGAAACCTCCACTCTCCCTAGCCTAGTTTGCAAGTAGTGGGTAAGCGTGAAATGTCTTGCAAGCATTTGCCACTGGCAAGATTAGCAAAGATGTTCAAACACTTGTCCACTAAATGCTGGAAATGCAATCAGATACCGGGTTCTTATTATCATATGTGGTGGACATGCCCAAAGGCAAAAAAATTCTACATGAGAATACACACATGGTTAGGAAAAATGATAAAGCAACACATAGATTTAAAACCAGAAATATTTTTTGTTGGGTATACTACCAGAAAATTATAACAAAGGGAATACATACATAATATTACATCTGTTGACAGCGGCGAGAATTGTATTGGCACAATATTGGTTGAGATGAGAATATAATCAAAAAGGTATTAGACTGGGCAGAGATAGATAGATTGACACTAAAAATAAAGGACAAGGAAGAAACAGAATACTTCTTAACATTGGATGTGTTTTACCTGTGGAAGTAGAAATTAGAAGATAAAAGATTATTACTATGTATAAGCAAATAATGAAAAATAATTACTATATATATGTAAATATGATGATGATGATGGTGATGATGGTGATGATGTCTTTTATTCATTAATCAGGAAACTCAGACAACTGATCATTTAAAAATGTGTCACAAATACGATTGACGAGTGCTAATGGTTGATACAGGTTGCTGCCAGTATCCTAGTTATCAACCAAGTTTTTATTATTTTTATTATTATTTAAAATGTAATTATTTTATTATTTATTAGCATTATTATTATTAATATTGGATTGTATAACTAAAATGACTCAAACAATGCAATGTTCATTAAATACTTACATTGATCAAAATAAAATTTTAAAAAATGTCTTGCAAGCAAATAACCAAACTCAGAAAGCGCCAAGAACTCAGCTGATAAAATTTGCCTATATTCTGGGTCCATGGCTGAATGCTGACGATGCTTATAAGATAAACATGCAGACTATTTTTCAAAATAATCTCAGATCCATAAAACACTATGACCCATATATCTTTCTTGTTAAACATTTTGCTTAGGGGAGTGAACATCCATCGCTTCCTATTTATCACGAGACAAAGAAATCCAGAAGGGGAGAAAGACTGCATAGGAAATGATTAGAAGCAATCATTTATGAAAGTGGCAAGAAAACACATTTCCAAAAGCACATTTAGAATAGAGGAGAGGAGAGGAGTGGAGTGGAGTGGAGTGGAGTGGAGTGGAGTGGAGTGGAGTGGAGTGGAATAGAATAGAATAGAACAGAACAGAACAGGAGTGGAGTGGAGTGGAGTGGAGTGGAGTGGAGTGGAGTGGAGTGGAGTGGAGTAGAATAGAACAGAACGGGAGTGGAGTGGAGTGGAGTGGAGTGGAGTGGAGTGGAATGGAATGGAATAGAATAGAATAGAATAGAATAGAATAGAATAGAATAGAATAGAATAGAATAGAATAGAATAGAATAGAATAGAATAGAATAGAATAGAATAGAATAACAGAGTTGGAAGGGGCCTTGGAGGTCTTCTAGTCCAACCCCCTGCTTAGGCAGGAAACCGTACACCACTTCAGAAAAATGGGTATCCAACCTCTTCTTAAAAACTTCCAGTGTTGAAACATTCACAACTTCTGCAGGCAAATTGTTGCACTGATTAATTGTTCTATTTATTGGAAGTATTTTTTTTTAAATGCTTACTGTTGTTCATTGAAGTAGAAAATCTGAAAATATCTCTCAGATGAATTGATCCTAGCTTTCACATCCATAACATCTTATATTGAACCCAAAGGTGTGAAGGAATTTAGCATTGATCAAGGAGATTTACAACTGCTTGACCTGAAGATGAGGAAAACCCTTGGTCAAATTAACCAATTATTGGAGCACTGAATTTACTTCATGGAGGTTTCTAGACTTCTTTGAGTATCGTTAGAAATCGACTGCAGATGGATGCAGTTCCATAAGAAATTCTGAAGATGTCCATGAAGGATTTTAAACCATGGGATTTGATGGTATAGAGTTCTTTTTATCTCTTACGAGTTCTACTCTGTTCAAGAAAGGATTCTGAACGCCAAAATATGAAACAAGTATTCCATCTTTTCAAAACAATAAGGTACGAGTAATTTAAAAGAGAGAGTGTGTTGTCCTAATTAAGGTGTTAGACTAGGACTAAGGATACCCAGATTTCTATTAACTCCAGATGGGAAAAACTAGAAAAGGATTTTTACAATTTTGATGCCTTGGAGAAAAGCTGGGCTACAAATATGATTAAATAAATACATTTCAATTGTGGTAAAACCTGGCTGATACACATCGGATATTCAGATACCTTCTGAAACAGAAATTGTTTCATATGCTGCAAAGAGGAAAAAAGCTGTGAATTGCAATTGTGAGATTACAGTCACAGGTGAGAGGAGAAGAAGTGAGAAAAACCAACATTATATATGATGTATCTATCAATAAGAGAGGTGCAAATAACTAGATAAGATGATTTAGACAGAGACTGGATTAGATAGATAGATAGATAGATAGATAGATAGATAGATAGATAGATAGATAGATAGATAGATAGATAGATAGATAGATAGAGACAGACAGATTAGAAATTATATTATATAATATTATATTAGATAGAAAGACAGACAGATTGATACAGACAGAGATGAGAGATTAGATAGATAGATAGATAGATAGATAGATAGATAGATAGATAGATAGATAGACAGACAGACAGACAGACAGACAGACAGACAGACACAGATGAGAGATTAGATATAGATAGATCATATAGACAGACAGACAGACATAGACAGATAGACGAGAGATTAGAGCTAGATGATAGATAGATAGATAGATAGATAGATAGATAGATAGATAGATAGATAGATAGATAGATAGATAGATAGATAGATAGATAGATAGATAGATGGATGGACGGACAGACGGAGACAGACAGACAGAGACAGGCAGGCAGACAGATTGACATATAGATAGAACAATAGATGGGGGGACAGAGTTCTTCGTGATTCATTTCTAATTATAGAAATATAATTAATTAAATGAATAAATAAAAAAATAAATTTCATGTTCAGTTTTACCTCAGTTGTCTGAGAACATAATTTAAAAACAGATACTCACATTCTAGTCCATGAATCCATCAAAAATACAAGTAGAATGTAAATTCAAGGTACAGATCTATCATTTCTTTTTTTTTAAAACACCAAGAATTCAAGACTATTATTCGTCTTAAATTAAATTTCCTAGATTTCCCGGCCCCCCCAACTCTCTTGATCCCGAAGATTTAGCTGAGTTTCTGCATTGCCATTTCTTGATCTACCACTTTTATTTCCCTTTTTTTTTTTTCGAGTAATTTTAAATCTATCTCTCTCCTAAGCAAAATTGCCAAGAGAATTTTCAGGCCATCACACCTGGAAAGGAAACAGAGAACATCTTACAGACACGAAGAGCAGAGTTTAGAGTATGAGAGAAACAATTCTCATTATTTAAAATCTTTCTTGTAAATGGTGCTGTACATGGCTAATAATATTATTCCTCGGATTCAATCCCCAGAGATAAATCTTATAATTTCCCATAAGGAAAACTGACTAATTAGGTTAGAAACAGATGGCTTTGCCGGAATATAACACTTAAGATTAAAGAAAAGTGAGGTAACCAGATTTCTTAGGTCAGTGATGGCTACCCTTTTTGTTGTCACATGCCAAAAGTGCGTGCAGGTGCAACAGCACACATGCACGCCCTTCCCCATAACACAATGTGCCCCCCTGCACGTGCATCCCCTTGTGCCCCCTGCAAATGTTCACACAAACCACTGCACTCCCCCCGCACCCCATTTTGGGCCTAGTAGGTCTCCCTGCAGCCTCCTGGGAGCGCAAACGGGCCATGGGTGGGACCGCCACACACTGCCCCCGCACCCCATTTTGGGCCTAGTAGGCCTCCCTGCAGCCTCCTGGGAGCGAAAATGGGCCATGGGTGGGCCGCACCACACATAGCCCCCGCACCCTCTTTTGGGCCTAGTAGGCCTCCCTGCAGCCTCCTGGGAGTAAAAACGGGCCATGGGTGGGCCGTGGAACACACAGCCCCCGCACCCTCTTTTGGGCCTAGTAGGCCTCCCTGCAGCCTCCTGGGAGTAAAAATGGGCCATGGGTGGGCCATGCCACACTCAGCCCCCGCACCCTGTTTTGGGCCTAGGAGGCCTCCCTGCAGCCTCCTGGGAGCGAAAATGGGCCATGGGTGGGCCGCACCACACATAGCCCCCGCACCCTCTTTTGGGCCTAGTAGGCCTCCCTGCAGCCTCCTGGGAGTAAAAACGGGCCATGGGTGGGCCGTGGAACACACAGCCCCCGCACCCTCTTTTGGGCCTAGTAGGCCTCCCTGCAGCCTCCTGGGAGTAAAAATGGGCCATGGGTGGGCCATGCCACACTCAGCCCCCGCACCCTTCTTTGGGCCTAGGAGGCCTCCCTGCAGCCTCCTGGGAGCGAAAAGGGGCCATGGGTGGGCCGTGGAACACACAGCCCCCGCACCCTCTTTTGGGCCTAGTAGGCCTCCCTGCAGCCTCCTGGGAGTAAAAATGGGCCATGGGTGGGCCATGCCACACTCAGCCCCCGCACCCTGTTTTGGGCCTAGGAGGCCTCCCTGCAGCCTCCTGGGAGCGAAAAGGGGCCATGGGTGGGCCGTGGAACATACAGCCCCTGCACCCCATTTTGGGCCTAGTAGGCCTCTGTGCAACCTCCTGGGAACAAAAATGGGCTATGGGGGGCCGCGCTGCACCCCTGTGCCCCATTTTGGGCCTAGTAGGCCTCCCTGCACTTATAACCCATAATGCAATGCACAAGCAACCTCCCCTTGTGCACGCCCTGCCAACCGACACATGCGTGAGCATCTCCCGCATATGCCCCACACCCTCGCATGTGCAGCAGAGACCCCAAAATCAGCTGTCCAGCAGGAGGTATGTGTGCAGGCGCGGTGGAGCTGAGCTAGGGTAAGGGCTCACATGCCCGCAGAGAGGGCTTTGTGTGCCACCTGTGGCATGGGTGCCATAGGTTCACCATCATGGTCTTAGGTTCTTCAGTCCATCAGCATCATCTCCCAAGCTAAAATTGTCCACTTTACAGTGCCCTCCAATGGTGGAGATCATTAAAAAAAATAGTACTGAAATCAAATAAGACTCATTAAGCCTTGCTGTTTGATGATGATGATGATGATGAAGATGATGATGATGATAAAACCCCCTCCCCCCTCTCCTCTCTGCCTCCCTCCTCCTTTGTATGATAATGGTTTTATTTTGACTGTGTTGTCATTTTATTGGGTTATGTATACTTATTTTGAGGGGATCTTAATGTTTTTTATGCTGTAAACTTCCAAGAGTTACTTCGAAACAAGATGGGTGACAAATAGATTTAATAAATAAATAAGAAAACCATTAAAAAATGTGGTATCGGTGGTATCTGGCTCCTGTAAGACTAGCCAAAATGTTTCCAAATGTAAATCCAACTTGTTGGAAATGTAAAAAAACACAGGGGACTTTCTATCATGTTTGGTGGCTCTGCCCAGTAGTTAAGAAATTTTGGAGCAAAATAAAAACATGGATAACAGAAATAACAAAATACAAAATTGAATTAGAACCTGAGGTTTTCCTATTAGACATGATTAAAGGAAATATTAGAAAAGATATTAAGTATTTAATTTTACATATAATCACGGCGGCTAGGTTATCATTAGCGCAATTGTGGAAATGTGATCGCTTGCCAACAGAACAGGAAGTAATACAGAAAATATTTGCATGCGCAGAAATGGACAAATTAACTTTACAACTAAAAGATAAGGAGGACTCAAATTATTATATTATATGGAATAAATGGTACCAGTGGACAAAACAGAGGAAGAGGAAAAATGAGTAAAGATGGAATCTAGAAGAAATTAACGCAATTAAAAACAGCACTGTCAGATGGATATAGTTGGAATAAATTATTGGGTGTATGTATATAGTCAATATGTGAAGTTGAGTATAGTATAAGTATATTTGTCTTTTGTCTTTTGGTTTTTTTTTCATTCATTTGACTAAGAAATTTGTGTATTTTAAATGTTTGTTTTTAAAGTCTTAATAAAGGTTTGTTTTTTAAAATTAAAATAAATCAATAAATCAATAAGTAAAAAGAAGGAGGAGGAGGAGGAGGAGTTACTTAGTGATAGTCATAGGATACTACATAAGCAATCAAATTATACTAGGAAACTAAATAAAACAATATAAATCATAAAGGTACAAATAACAAGTTTATAGTCATAAGTAAGAGGACATAGATAATAGGAAGGATGAGAAGAATAATAGTAACACAGTCTTAGTAATAGTTTGACAGTGTTGTGGGAATTAGCTTTTTTGGCAGAGTGATGGCATGCGGGAAAAACCTGTCCTTGTGTCTAGTTGTTCTGGTGTATAATGCTCTGTAACATCGTTTTGTGGGTAGAAGTTTAAACAATTTATGTCTAGGATGTTGGGGTCTGTAGATATTTTCACAGCCCTCTTTTTGACTCGTGCAGTATTCAGGTCCTCAATGGAAGGCAGGTATGTAGCCATTGTTTTTTCTACAGTTCTAATTATCTGTTGAAGTCCGTGTCTTACTTGTGTTGCAGAGCCAAACCAGACAGTTATAGAGGTGGAGATGACAAAACTCAATAATGCCTCTGTAGAACTGAATCAGCAGCTCCTTGGGCAGTCTGAGTCAATATTTATTTATTTGTGAGTCAATATTTTTACATTACATTACATTACATTACATTACATTACATTACATTACATCACAAGTGGGTTTCAGAAGGTTCTGAACAGTTCTGGAGAACGGGTAGTGGAAACTTTGAGTAGTTGGGACTTGGGAGGCAAGTCCCAACTACTGATAAGGAGGAAATGGGGATTTTGCAGTAACCTTCCCCTGGAGTGGGGTGGGAATGGAGATTTTACAGTATCCTTCCCCTGCCACACCCACCAAGCCATGCCCACCAAGCCATGCCACGCCCACAGAACTGGTAGTAAAAAAATTTGGAACCCATCATTGCATTACATTACATTACATTGCTAAGGTGACTCAGTTCCATAATCGCTCTTAGTGATACACAATACTGAAAATGTTTTAAAACAAAATAGCAAGTATAAATTGTTCGCCAGTCCAAAACATGGAATACAATCCTATTCCGGACTAACAAACTATCTGGGACAATGGAGTCCAAATATCTCAGTCAATGGGTGTTTCTAGGACTGAACCTCAGTCTATTCCTTCCCATTCAGAGTTCTGGTGAAGATGGCCAAGTGATGACAAACTCAGGGAAGGCTCCCTGAAGTTTCCTGAAGGGATTTTTGCTGGGTTGTGGCTTTTTCCACTTAGTAACAAAAGAAGCTGGCATTCCTTTAGTTTATATGACTCTCCTGGATCATGGAGAGTCCTAAATCACCCCCACAAGACATTCCATACAGCAGCAGTCTGCAAGTAAAGAGTTGGTGCTTGAGAATAGCTTATGAGCCATTTTGCTAGAGTTGTAGGGCAGTGGTGGATTTAAAAAACTTTTGCTACCAGTTCCGTAGGCATAGTTGTGGGGTGGGGGTGACTGAGTGGATGTGGCCAACTTGATGTCATTCACGCCCATACCCACTCAGTCACATGACCCTCCCCACCTAGTCACACCCAGAGGACAAGGTAGGAAAAATTTTGGAATTTCCACCTATCTATCCCCACCCTCCCTTTGCCGCCTCTGTTTTCCTTCCTTTAGTGGCCTCAGCCATAGTCTTGCTTCCTCCCCCCCACACCGCCTCTTTGTTCAGGCTGCTTACCTTCCACTGTGGCAGGTCCAGAGTCCAGAAGGCAAGCTGACCAGAGTTTTCAGCAGCCCCCAACCGGCCGCTGCAGCCACAAAGCCAAAATGTACCAGAGGTCACGGAAAAATCTGCTGCCATTTTCTTTGCGCATGTGCATCCCATTGGACTTGCAAGGCAATAAGATGCACATGTGCAGAGAACATGGCAACAAACATGGCAGGTGGGGCAAGTGAGCGGTGACCAGGGGACCAGTTCGGGGGCATGGCCAGCCGGCCATCACTACCGGTTCAAAGACCTTGATCCAATTTCTACAAACGGTTCATGCAAACCGATGCGAACCATATGAATACCACCTCTGGGGTAGGGCTGCAATCACTGCATTGCTAAAACAGCAGTTTTTTTTGGAATTTATTTTTCAAGCAAACTGAGAGATAAAAATAAAGCTTCTATCCAATCCAGTCATGTCCAATTCATGAACAGCACCGTTCGTCTCTGTTTCTTAGTCAAAGGAGCCAACATTGTCCAACGATATTTCTCTGGTCATGTAGCTATACACCAAGGCACATGACTATATGCCAAAAGATGATCTCACTCCATTGCCTCATGTAGATGTTAAGCACCAACTGAAACAAAAAATGAGGAACATCATGGCCAATCTGCACACTCTAATGCCTTTAGAAAGTTCAGATCAAGACCAAGATTAGAGATGCTGAAAATTGTCTAAAAAGAACAAGGATGCTTGAACTATGCCTTCCCAACTTTGACACTGATGCAGCCTCGGTTTTTCGTCCAACTCTGAAACTCAACTGATCATAGGTAACTGATTTTATCTTACAGAGCATTTGCAGATGCTTCCTCAACAAAGCTTTCATCAAACTGAAACAAAATCCAAAAATGTTGCCTTCCACTTGAATATTGCTCACTCTTCCTTCTTTGTTAAGGTAGGCAATGTACAGATACAGATTAACAGAGTTGGAAGGGACCTTGTAGTTCATCTAGTCCAACCCACCTGCCCAAGCAGTAGACCCAACATCATTTCTGACAAATGGAAGTCCAATTTCTTCTTGAAAGCCTCCAGTGATAAAGCTCTCAGAACTTCTAAAGGCTGATCTATGGGCTGATTGTTCTCATTGTCAGAAAATTTGTCCTTATTTTTATGTTTATTTATTTATTTAATTAATTAATTAATTAAATTTATATACCGCCCTTCTCCTAGTGGACTCAGGGTGGTGTACAGCCAAGAATAAAAAGCACTCCAATACAAAATTTAAAATATTAATAAAAGAATTAAATAATTTTGGCCCAATAAATTTTAAAAACCCAATAGGCAATTAAAATTTAAAACCCATAAAACTTTAAGCTTAAAAAAGAGGGGGGGTTACGCCAGCCCAGCTTGACAAAATTAAAAAGTTTTTAGGACACGGCGGAAAGCCCGGAGATCAGGTATCGTACGGATCTCCGGGGGCAAATCGTTCCAGAGGGCTGGTGCTGCCACAGAGAAGGCTCTCCCCCTGGGTGTCGCCAGCCGACATTGTCTGGCTGAGGGCACCCTGAGGAGTCCCTCTCTGTGGGAGCGAACTGGCCGGTGGGAGGCTATCGGTAGCAGAAGGCGGTCCCGCAAGTACCCAGGCCCTATGCCATGGAGCGCTTTAAAGGTGGTCACCAACACCTTGAAGTGCACCCGGAAGACCACCGGAAGCCAATGCAGCTCACGCAGGAGAGGTGTCACATGGGAGCGCCCCCTTGCTCCCATAATCCCCCGCGCGGCCGCATTCTGCACCAGTTGGAGCCTCTGGGTGCACCTCAAGGGGAGCCCCCTGTAGAGAGCATTGCAGTAGTCCAGGTGGGAAATGACGAGTGCCTGAGTGACTGTGCGTAAGGCACTGAGTGACTGTGCGTAAGGCACTGTGCGAATCTCTCCTGGGTCAGTTTCCATCCATTATTCCTTGTCTGGTCTTCAAGTGCTTTGGAAAATAGCTTGATCCCTTCCTCTCTGTGGCAGCTCCACAAATATTGGAACACTGCTATCATGTCTCCCCTGGTCCTTCTCTTCACTAGACTAGCCATGCCCAGTTCATGTAACAGTTCTTCATACGTTTTAGTCTCCAGTCCCCTAATCATCCTGGTTGCTTTTCTCTGCACTTTTTCTAGAGTCTCAACATCTTTTTAATAGTGTGGCGACCAAAACTCGATGCAGTATGCTAGGTGTGGTCTTACTAAGGCTTTATAGAGTGGTATAAGTACCTCACTTGATCTTGATTGTATCCCTCTGTTAATGCAATTTAGTATTGCACTGGCTTTTTTGGCTGCCGCTGCACACTGTTGGCTCATATTTAACTGCTTGTCCACTAAGACTCCAAGATTCCTCTCACAGTTACTTCTATTAAGCCTGCTTTCACCCAGTCTATATGTGTACTTTGGGTTTTTCTTGCCTAGGTGTAAGACTCAACTCAAGTGTAAGACCTAACTTAACAATCTTTGCACTCCCCAACTTGAAGGAACACACACATAGAAGAGTCCTTCAAAAGAGAGAGAAGGTTCACATTTCATGTACAATAAATCTATTGCAAATGGGATCCCTCCCACTTCTTTTAAATGAGGGTTTACAGTTGGCAATTATGAAAGATTTTGGAGACTTGGAACCATTCTTTCTATCATTTTTGATACAGAATCTTTCACTTCATTATTCCTAATGCTGTAGATGAAAGGATTGAGCACAGGGGTGATGAACGTATACAGGATGGCAACAGACTTCATCATACCAAAGGAAGAATTTTTGACAGTCGGTCTTAAGTAGACGAAAAAGACTGAGCCGTATAAAAGACTGACCACAACCAGATGTGAAGCACATGTGGAAAAGGCCTTCTGCTGTCTGGAAGTGGAAGGCATTCGAAGAATGGTGCAGATGATGAAGAGGTAAGAAATGAGGGTGAAAACCAGGGAGGACACAATCACAAACACAGCAACAAGGAAGCCAAGGGCTTCAATCAGACGTGTATCTCCTCCTGCAATCTTCAACACGGGTCCAACATCACAAAAGTAGTGATTGATAACGTTGGAAGTGCAGTAGGGCAAGTTTGCAATCATGACTACCTGGAAGATTATGGAGAAAAATCCACCAAACCAGGCTGCTATTATCAATTTAAGGCAGACCCCCAAAGTCATAATAGTGGAGTGTCTCAAAGGATGGCAAATGGCTACGTATCTATCCAAGGAGATCAAAGTGATGATGAAAAATTCAGTGACTCCAAAAAGGAAGTAGAAGCACAATTGTATCACACAGCAATTAAAACAGATGGAATTGTTAGCAGAGAGATAATTAAGCAACAGCTTGGGTATAAAGACTGTGGTGTATCCAATGTCTTTGATAGAAAGGTTGCTAAGGAAGAAATACATGGGTTTCTGGAGATGGTGGTCCATGATTACTATCATAACAATGAGCCCATTGCCCATCAGACACAGGATGTAGAGTAGAAAGATGCTGGCATGCATCACACTTTCCAGTCCCAAAACACTTGGCAATCCAACAAGAATAAATTGAGTTGCTCTTGTGCAATTGGTCAAGTTCATCTTCCCCCTTTTATTACAAAAAGAGAAAATGTGGAATCTTCATTCGATCAAGATTCCTGAAGACCTTTTTCAGAAAGAAACTATTGCAAGAGAGAAGACACAAGGTTTGGTTTTAAAATCAAAATAATGAATGTTGTCTGTAGGTATAGTAGCTGAATAAGACATTTCAATAAACACATTTGATTTTTCCCCCTTTTTAATGACCCTCTAATCCCTTGCATCGGGGTGGAGTCAGGGCAACTGAACAGAACTTGAACATTTACTGCCCAGATGCCCTTCCTGATGCCTATGCAGAGTTCACAGCAGACAATAACTTATTATGTCCAGAGAGAGAAATATCTGCCACTATTTAGGATTGAACTCACAATTGATTTCAAATTGACCATCATTCGAATGTCACAACTCATGAGACCAAAACATACTATTAGAAGAAAACACACTATTAGATCTATTAGAGCTTGATGTCAAATATGAAATTTCCTACAGTCAGAAAATAAGAGGTGCTTGGGAATTCATAAAAACATGACATTTTTGAAAGCAGGACTAGAGGTGAAATATTTTGATACAATAGAAAACTGTGCAGAAACATTCTACATATTGTTCTTGATCTACAGAAGAGACCCGTCAGCTACTGAAAAACAAAATGTGAAATGTGAAAAACAACAACGAGGAAACCTAGAAGAATTTTTATAGATAACATGGAACACAGACGGGTGGTTGAGAGCAAAAAGAGAGAGAATTTGTGAATGAAACCAAACTACAGGGAGAAAATAAAGAATGGAAGACTGTGTTGTACATCAAATAGAATATTATCTGATAGTCTCAAAAACAGAAGAAGAATTCAAACTCACCAGATAGAGAGAATGGGATACAATTTATAGCCATCCAAACAAGTCATACATAATTTTTTTAAAATTTCAGTAACACCTAACATCAAAAACATCATCAAAAAAAGCTCAACAAAAATATGTTCTTTCTGCGCCAACTCAGAAAGCTCAAACTGCCCAAGGAGCTGCTGATTCAGTTCTACAGAGGAATGATTGAGTCTGTCATCTGCCCCTCTATAACTGTCTGGTTTGGCTCTGCAACCAAGCAAGACAAAAACAAATTTCAAGAGATAATTAGAACTGCAGAAAAAAACATTGTACCAACCGTTGAGGACCTATATACTGCACAAGTCAAAAAGAGGGCTGTGAAAATATCTACAGACCCCTTGCATCCTGGACATAAACTGTTTCAACTCCTACCCTCAAAACAACACTATAGAGCACAGCACACCAGAACAACTAGACACAAGGACAGTTTTTTCCTGAATGCCATCACTCTGCTTAACAACTAATTCCCACAACACTGTCAAATAATTTGCTAAGACTGTACTACTATTCTTGTTCTCTTCCTTTTCTTCCTTACTAGTATCTATCTCTTCCCACTTATTACTATAACCATGTTGCTTGTATCTTTCAATTATGTTGTTTTTATTTGTTTCCTAGTATGATTTGATAGCTTATTAGTAACCTTGACTATCACTAAGTGTTGTATCTTTTTATTCTTGATGAATGTATTTTATTCTCCTTATGCACTGAGAGCATATACACCTAAGACAAATTCCTTGTGTGTCCAATCACACTTGGCCAATAAAGAATTCTCTTCTCTTCTCTTCTCTTCTCTTCTCTTCTCTTCTCTTCTCTTCTCTTCTCTCTTCTCTTCTCTTCTCTTCTCTTCTCTTCTCTTCTCTTCTCTTCTCTTCTCTTCTCTTCTCTTCTCTTCTCTTCTCCCCTCCTCTCCCCTCCCCTCCCCTCCCCTCCCCTCCCCTCCCCTATTCTATTCTATTCTATTCTATTCTATTCTATTCTATTCTATTCTATTCTATTCTATTCTATTCTATTCTATTCTATTCTATTCTATTCTATTCTATTCTATTCTATAATATTGATGTAAGTAAAAAAGGGTATGTTTGTTAGAAATGAAAAAAATAAAGATATTTTTCTCCATGTGGAGATGGATGTGCATAAATTCTAGGAAGTCAAAGTTATTTTAGCAGTGAAATTGTGTTCCATGAACTTGTTCTAAAAAAAACCATGGACCTAAAGATCTCTCTACCATTACCTTGACTTCTTCCTTCATTACCCACCTTGTCTTCTCCTAATGCTCTTTACGCCATCTCTCTATCCATTCATCACTGTAGAGATTTGAAGAACTATAGAAAATGGTACATCATGTTTTGAGGGGAAAATAGTAGACCTTGAGAAATATTTTCCCTAACATTTCAACAGCATCTTAGCAGATGGCATCATATAAAGTTTAATGACTGGTTCTCCAAGGAAGCTTGGAATACAATCTCTAAGGATACCTATTTTAATTTCCCATGAGCATCCATGCTCTATAACTAATAGATACCCAAGGTTGATATGCTTTGGATGAACCTTCAAATGCCACCCCAAGACAGGAGGTTCTCTGGAGACACACCAACACAGATAAACTCTCATTAAACTCTTTTAAGAGACTCAGTGGTGCAGTGGTTAGAGTGCGGTAATGCAGGCTACTTCTGCTGCCTGCTGGCTGCCTGCAATTTGGCAGTTCAAATCCCACCAGGGATTCACCAAGCTCAAGGTTGACTCAGCCTTCCATCCTTCTGAGGTGGGTAAAATGAAGACCCAAATTGTTCAGGACAATATGCTGACTCTGTAAACCGCTTAGAGAGGGCTGTGAAGCACTGTGTATAAATCTAAGTGCTATTCCTATTATGGATGTCTTAATTCCTATTTTTCTTCAACTGCAGAAAGCGAAAAAGTTAAACTTTCATTGATTGGAATGCTTCATTTTCTACAGAAGGTTGAGAAACTATTTCTAGAAATATCTGTCGGTTCCCATAACCTTGTATATACATAGACTGTGCCCAGAACAGAGAATTTGGAATTAGCATGAATCGCATCTGGTTTTATCTGGACCCAATTTTAAGCGCCATTCCCAGATATAGTCTTGTATATATTATTATATTATATATGATGAAAGCTTAGTAAAATAAAATTTTAATTCTTTTAAATTTTTAAGTTCCGGAGCTCACAGGATGTCTACTTCTTTCTTTACATATATATATTTGTATATATTATTATGTATAAAGGGACACGGTGTCTCAGTGACACTGAGCTTGTCGATCGAAAGGTCAGCAAGTCAGTGGTTTGAAACCCTAGTGCTGCATAATGGGGTGAGCTCCTGTTACTTGTCTCAGCTGCTGCCAACCTAGCAATTTGAAAGCATGTAAAAAATGCAAGAAGAAAAATTGGGACCACCTTTGGTGGGAAGGTAACAATGTTCTGTGCGCCTTTGACATTTAGTCATGCTGGCCACATGACCATGGAGACATCTTCGGACAGCGCTGGCTCTTCAGCTTTGAAACGGAGATGAACACCACCCCCTAGAGTCAGGAACAACTAGCACATATGTGGGAGGGGAACCTTTACCTTTACCTATATATTATTAAGTCTTCCAAGACTGTTCGAAGACACTATGGAACAGTGAAGGAACAGATTGGAGATGATATCCAATAATGGTTTTCTTCCCACTTTCCTTTCTTCTCCATTCCTTTTTCCATGGAATTCAAAGTTAACATTTTCAACATAGTGTTCTGGATCAGCAGATTTGAGATCTGCTTCAGTTTTGGTGGCAAGAAAATTAAGCTTTTCACAAGTCTTTTCCAAACTTAGCAACTTAACAAAATTTGGATTTCAATTGCCAGAATTCCCTAGACAGCAAATTTGGGGTCTTCATAATCATGAAGATCCCATAATCATGTCCTGTTTGCCTTAAGATGTTATCAGGCAATGATGTCTACTACATCATTGTGTCATATAATGTTTGAGATAATGATGAATTCAATGTTGTACCTACCATCAACATTTCATAGACAGATAGAATCATAGGGTTGGAAAGGACCTTGGAGATCTTGTAGTCCAGTGATGGCTAACCTTTTTGCCGTTGCATACCAAAAGCAGGGGGAGCATGGGGGGTCACGGGTGTGTTTGCCCACATCCATAATTCAATGCGCCCTGCCCTCCTGCACATGCGCACATGACCCCCACACACACTTCCCCCTGCTTTTGGCACGTGATGGCATGGTGGGCCCGGTAGGCCTGTTTTTCTCCCTCCCCAGGCTCCAGAGGCTTTCTAGGAGCATGGGGAGGGCAAAAACAGCCTTCCCCATCCTCCCGGAGGCCTTCCGGAGGCCAGAAACTGCCAGTTTCCCGACTTCTGGTGGGACCGGAAGGTCTGAAAATCAGTTGGCCAGTGCATGCATGCATGCTGAAGCTGAGCTAGGGCAATACTTGTGTGCCCATCAATATGGCTCCATGTGCCACCTGTGGCACCCGTGCCATAGGTTCACCATCATGGTTCTAGTCCAATCCCTGCCCAAGGCAGGTGACCTTTTACCATCTGGACAACTGGTTGTCCAATGTTTTCTTGAAAACCTCCAGTGATGAAACATCCACAACTCCAGAGGACAAGCTATTCCATTGATTGATCGTTTTCACTGTTGGGACATTTCTACTTAGATCCAGGTTGGATTTCTCTTTGATGAGCTTCCATTGCTGTTTCTCCTGCACTCATATGTTTTGGAGAATAGATCAACCCCTTCTTCTGTGTGAGAGCCATTGAAGTAGTGGAAGATAATTATCATGCTACCCTAAAACTTCTCTTCATGAGGCTAGACCAGGAGTGTCAAACTGGATTTCTTCGAGGGGCAAATCAGCATTGGAGCCTGGATAGCTCTGCAGACTAAGCACCGTAATTAACATCCAGCTGTCTGCAATTACACCAGTTCGAATCTCACAGGCTCAAGGTTGACTCAACCTTCCATCCTTTCTAAGGTAGGTAAATTGAAGACCCAGTTTGTGGGAGCAATAAGCTGACTTTGTATAAATATACTAAAGTATGAAGGCTATGGCTTAACACATTGTAAGCCACCCTGAGTATTCAGAGAAGGGCGGCATATAAATCAAATTTTTTTAAAAATTGTAGTTCTCCTCCATGGGCCTGGGAGAAGCGGAGGGGGGGATGGGATGGATGCCTCCTGCAGCACCCTGCCAGCCAAAACTGGGCACGCCTGCCTCATTTTCAGCCTGAACAACTTCCTGAGGCACTTTATCAGCCAAAATGGGGAGTTGGGGAGCCTCACCCGGGCCCCATGTGCCTCATTTTCACCCTCCATGGCATCCTGCAGCACTCTGCTGGCCAAAAATGATCCATGTGGCAGCCTTGCAGGACCCCCGCGTGGCCTGTTTTCAGCCTCCTTGGCCTCCAGGAGCACTCTATCACAGAGGTGGGTTTCAGTAGGTTCTGACCAGTTCTGGAGAACTGGTAGCAGAAATTGTGTGTAGTTCGGAGAACTGGTAAATACCACCTCTGACTGGCCCCGTCCCCATCTATTCTCTGCCTCCCGAGTCCCAGCTGATTGGGAGGAAATGGGGATTTTGTAGTAACTTTCCCCTGAAGTGGGGAGGGAATGGAGGTTTTACAGTATCCTTCCCCTGCCATGCCCACCAAGCCATGCCCATCAAACCATGCCCATCAAGCCATGCCATGCCATGCCCACCAAGCCACACTCACAGAACCGGTAGTAAAAAAAATTGAAACCCACCATTGCTCTATCAGCCAAAAACAGGCCACACGGAGGCCCCACAAGGGCTCCACGCAGTCCATTTTTGGCTGGCAAAGTGCTCCTGGATGCCAGGGTGGGTGAAAACAGGCCACGAGGGTGCCACACACAGCCTATTATGGCTGGCAGAGGCACCGTGGGCCAGTCCTTTGATATTTCCAGGCTGGCCCCATGGGCTGGATTTAAGCACTTAAATTTAAGCATTTAAGCCTTAAGTTTGACACCTCTGGGCTAGACATACCTAGTTCCCTTAACCATTCATCATATAATTTAGCTTTCTAACCCCTTATCATTTTTGTTATTTCTTTCTATCAGAGTGATATGCCTCCAACATTTCCTTACAAAGACTCTCTGTAAGGGATGTGACTGAACCAAGGTCATCTGTGAGCTTCCAAGATAACCAGGGACTTGAACCCATGCTTCTCCTTTCATTTAAACATGAGCCAGCAGTAGCCAAAAAAGCGAATACAATCCTTGGTTGTATAAACAGAGGCATAGAATCAAAATCACGTGAAATATTAGTACCGCTTTATACAGCCTTAGTAAGGCCACACCTGGAATACTGCATCCAGTGTCAGGTTGGCTTGGAATGGTGAGTGCTGACTGTCTGTCAGGTTACGATGTCATCTCAAAATAAATTGAATTTCCAAACAGCCAATCTTTGAGGGAATTTTCTCTTTATTGAGCATAACTATCTGTCCCCGACTCCATCGCAGTCAGCACTGACCTTTACCCCCCAAAAAAACCTCCCTTTCCATTCCCCAATTCTCTGCATCTCATTGGCCATCTTCCAAGTCACTCTCCCCATCCCTACTACTTCAGTTCACAGGAATGTCCCCCCTCCCATCCCATCTCCTAGGAGACAGTATCTTCAGGGGAATTAAGTAGGTGAAAAGTCAAGCTTTTTCTTTCCTTCCTTATGTCAGCCCTGGAGGGCTGACATCCAGTTTTGGTCACCACATTTACAAAAAAAGATGTTGAGACTTTGGAAAAAGGGCAAAGAAAGGCAACTAAGATGATTAAAGGTCTGGAGACTAAAACATATGAAGAACAGTCGCAGGATTTGGATTTGGCTAGTCTAGAGAAAAGAAAGATGGGGGGAAGGGGGAACAACATAATATCAATTGCACCATGCCTTCCCATCTTTAACACTGGGAAGCATGACTGATGCAATCTCAGTTTAATGTCCTGCTCTGAAGCCTAAATGATCAGGAGGTACCAAATTTTATTTTATACAGTACATACAGATGCTTCTCAACAAAGAGAGAAAAAAAACATGTTTCATTTCATTTCATTTCATTTTCATTTATTGGATTTATTTACCGCCCTACTCCCGAAGGACTCAGGGCGGTGAACAGCCACAGAATAAAACACATAAATACAAAGTTTAAAAAAAAAACAGAATAAAACCAAATTAAACAAGTTGGCTGAGACAAATTTAAAACACCCACTAATTTAAAAACAGATTAAAATTTACATGTTGCATTTCACTTGAATGTTACTCACAATTACCTCATTGTTGCGGGATGCAGTGTGAATTATGAATTTTTGTTGATATTTTTGACCACACCCCAACTTGAAGGAATAGATACATACAGGACAAGGGGGGGAATCTACTTACCTTCCCTACTGGTTTGGAAGTGCATGTGTCACGTGCACACAATCTCCGCTTGTGCGTGTGCATCACATGTGCACACAGACCCTCTGTCCATGCGCAAACTCTTCTGTGCATGCACAAAGGGTAAAAAACAGGTTACTTCCTGGTTAAAATCAGGAAGTAATGACAACCGGGCAACTGGGCAGAGCCTTGCGCTGCCGTCGCTACCAGTTCTGTGAACCACCCTCTGCCATCACTATCAGTTCGGCCAAACTGGTCCAAACCAGGAGCATTTCATCCCTGATATAGGAGTCCTTCAAAAGACAGATTAGGTTTACATTTAATGTACCAGAAATCTGCTGGAAAAGCAGAATCACTTCCCATTTCTTTTAACCAGGGTTAAAGGAGTTGGATATATTAGATGTTCCTGAGACCGGTAACTTTTCTTCCGATCATTCTGCGTACAGAATCTTTTACTTCATTGTTCCTAATGGTGTAGATGAAAGGATTGAGCAGGGGGGTGATGAAAGTATAGAGTACGGAGACATACTTTGTCATACTAAAGGAAGAGTTCTTGATAGTTGGTCTTAAGTAGACGAAAAAGACCGACCCATACAAAAGACTGACCACAACCAGATGTGAAGCACAGGTGGAAAAGGCCTTCTGCTGTCTGGAGGTTGAAGGCATTCGAAGAATGGTGCAGACAATGAAGAAGTAAGAAATGAGGGTGAAAACCAGGGAGGACACAACCACAACTACAGCAACAAGGAAGCCAAGGGCCTCAATGATACGTGTATCTCCTCCTGCAATCTTCAGCACAGGTCCAGCATCGCAATAGAAATGATTGATAACGTTGGACGTGCAAAAGGGTAGGTTTGCAGTGAGCACTTGCTGATAAAGTACGGAGAAAAAGCCTCCAAACCAGGCTCCTATTGCCAGTTTAAGGCAGACCCCTGAGGTCATGATAGTGGCATATCTGAAAGGATAGCAGATGGCTACGTATCTATCCAAGGATATCAAAGAGATGATAAAAAATTCAGTCACCCCAAACAGAAAATAGAAGCACAATTGTACGATACAGCAAAAGAAACAGATGGAATTGTTTTCTGAGAGATAATTGAGCAACATCTTGGGTATGAAGGTTGTGGTGTGTCCGATGTCTTTGAAGGAAAGGTTGCTAAGGAAGAAATACATGGGCTTCTGGAGATGGTGGTCCTTGATTACTATCATAATGATGAGTCCGTTTCCCATCAGACTCAGGATGTAGAGAAGAAATATGCTGGCGTACATCACACTTTCCAATCCCCAAACACGTGGCAATCCAACAAGAATAAATTCAGTTATTCTTGTGCAGTTGGTCAAATTCATGTTCTTCTGTTACAAAAAGAGAAAACATGGAATGATCACTAAATCGAGTTTCAACTGCATTTCTTAAGGCCTGCTATTGGGATGCAAGAGGTGTGTGGAATTATAGTAGCTGAATAAGACATTTCCAGATACGTATTTGAATATCAGCTATTGTATCAGTTATAGAATTTCATTACTCATGAATCCACAATAAAATAACCACTAATTGGCCATTGATGCCATGTGTGATATTTGGAGAACCAGAGGTCACTTGGAGTTTCTTGAAAATATAATGACATTTTTGAAAGATATAGATGACAGGTGAAATATTTTGATATACATTAGAATGTGATAGAAGATAATATTTAGAATGGAATAGAATAGAATAGAATAGAATAGAATAGAATAGAATAGAATAGAGTAGAGTAGAGTAGAGTAGAGTAGAGTAGAGTAGAGTAGAGTAGAGTAGAGTAGAGTAGAGTAGAGTAGAATAGAATAGAATAGAATAGAATAGAATAGAATAGAATAGAATAGAATAGAATAGAATAGAATAGAATAGAATAGAATAGAAGGGATCAACTCTCTGCTTAGGCAGGAAACCCTACACCACTTCAGACAAATGGCTACCCAACATCTTCTTAAAAACTTCCAATGTTGGGGCATCCACAACTTCTGGAGGCAAATTAATCCACTGATTTAATTGTTCCAACTGTCAGGAATTTTCTCCTTAGTTCTAAGTTGCTTCTCTCCTTGATTAGTTTCCACCCATTGCTTCTTTCCTACCCTCAGGTCCTTTGGAGAATAGCTTGACTCCTTCTTCTTTGTGGCAGCCCCTAAGATATTGGAACACTGCTATCATGTCTCCCCTAGTCCTTCTTTTCATCAAACTAGACATACCCAGTTCCTGCAACCATTCTTCATATGTTTTAGCCTCCAGTCCCCTAATCATCTTTGTTGCTCTTCTCTGCAGTCTTTCTAGAGTCTCAATACTACATTGTGGTGACCAAAACTGGATTCCAAGTGTGGCCTTACCAAAGCATTATAAAGTGGTATTAACTCTTCCCGTGATCTTGACTCTATCCCTCTGTTTATGCAGCCTAGAACTGTGTTGGCTTTTTTGGCAGCTGCTGCACGCTGCTGGCTCATATCTAAATGATTGTGCACTAGGACTCCAAGATCCCTCTCACAGTTACTACTGTTGAGCAAGGTATCACCTATTTGCACCTTATGGTTGAACTGTGAAGTCCTTGTTTCACAGCCTGGAGATTTTCTTGCAGATGCCTCATTACTGAACTGGGTAAAATCATCAGCTTTCTTCAAAAACATATGAAGAACAGTTGCAGGATGTGGGTTTGGATGGTCTAGAGAAAAGAAGAACTGGGGGGGGGGGCATGACAGCAGTATTCAAGTATTTTAGAGGTTGCCACAAAGAAGAGGAGGTCAACTTATTTTTCAATGTAGAGGGCAGGACAAGAAACAGAGGGCAGGACAAGAAACAATGGAGGGAAACTAATCAAGGAGAGAAGTAGTCTCAAATTAAGGAGAAACTTCCCAACAGTGAGAAGAATTAACCAGTGGAACAGTTTGCCTTCAGAAGTTCTGCATTCATCACGAGAGCAGGGGGTTGGATTAGAAGACCTTGAAGATGTTTTCCAGCTCTACTCTGATTGATTGATTGATCAGTGCATTGATGATGTTACCCAGTTTGGTAATTAAACATCTGCAAAAACGTCTCCAAGCTCTGAGAGCATCAAGGAGCCCACAAATTAGAACTTGGAAACTTTGAAATTATGGGATCCCAAAATCCCATACTTCTCTGCAATAACTTTCTCTACATTATTTATATTCTAGGAAAGACTGAAAAATATTGAAAAAACAAATATAGGGTGTGATAGAAATAGATAAAGGACTCCAGAAATACAATACCCATCATGTTTCTCTCTTTGTGGAGGTGGATTTGAATATATGATAGCAAATCATGGTCATTTTTGCAGTGAAATTCTATTCCATATATGCTTGTTCTAAAAAAGATGGACCTAACAGAGTCTTCCTTCAATAGAATCAAGATTGTTTCTGTGGTGAATAGTATAGTTGTCCCAATACTTAATCCTTACTTACTTAATTATTACTTATTTACTTAATTATTAATTATTATTACTTAATACTTACACCATTAGGAACAATGAAGTGAAAGAAGCAGTTTGGAAAGCATTAAGAAAAAAAGTCTTTGGCTTTCCCTAAAATCTAAATACTAAGCAGAAGTAAAATGAACATTTTTTGGTATATATCAGTTGTGGGTTTCAGATAGAAAGTCCATACAGAGAGTGGTAAGGGCAGCCAAGATCATAATAGGAAGCTCACTTCCTGTTAATCAGGATGCTACTTATAAGTGCTATGTGCTTAGAGCTCAAAGTATTTTTAGAGACCCCACACACCCACTTTAGGGTCTGTTTCTGTTGCTCCCCTCTGGGAAGAGGTTTCAAAGTATTTGTAGCAGGACTAACAGATTCTGTAACAGCTTTGTTCCTTACGCCATCCATCTGGTAAATTCACAAGATTCTTTTCACTCGCCATGTACATGTACAAAGGAATTATTGAGTCTGTCAGCTGCACCTCCATAACTGTCTGATTTGGTTCTGCAACCCAACAAGACAGACACAGACTTCAGAGGATAATTAGAACTGAAGAAAAAACAGTTGCTACCAACCTACCTTCCATTGAGGACCTGTATTCTGCACGAGTCAAAAAGAGGGCTGTAAAAACAGACCCCTCACATCCTGGACATAAATTGTTTCAACTTCTACCCCCATTGCACACCAGAACAACTAGACACAAGAACAGTTTTTTTCCCAAACGCAATCACTCTGCTAAACAAATAATTCCCTCAACACCGTCAAACTATTCACTAAGGCTGCATTACTTGTACTATTAGTCTTCTCATTGCTCCTATCACCCATCTCCTCCCACTTATGACTGTATGACTGTAACTTTGTTGCTTATATCCTTATGATTTATATTGTGTTGTTTCCTAGTATGATTTGATTGCTTATTTGTTCCCCATGACAATCATTAAGTGTTGTACCTTATGATTCTTGATGAACGTATCTTTTCTTTCATGTACACTGAGAGCATATCCACCAAAGACAAATTCCTTGTGTCCAATAAAAAATTCTGTTCTGTTCTGTTCTGTTCTGTTCTGTTCTGTTCTGTTCTGTTCTGTTCTGTTCTACTCTGCTCTGCTCTGCTCTGCTCTGCTCTGCTCTGCTCTGCTCTGCTCTGCTCTGCTCTGCTCTGCTCTGCTCTGCTCTATTCTATTCTATTCTATTCTATACATCTGAACTAGTCTGTTTTTTTCTTTGTGTCAAGTGGGTATATGCATAATTATGTATGTATGTATGTATGTATGTATGTATGTATGTATGTATTTTGTCATGTTTCTGTAGTGTACATTGGAGGCGGTGACCCTTTGAAGGCTGTATGCAATAAAATTTCATTTTAATGTATGCCAATCAGTGTACAATCAAAGTGACAATAAAGTTATTCTATTATATTCTAAGGAGCTCTCCACACTTACCTCACCTCGTTCTTCCTTCATTATCACCTTCTCTTTATCGAGTGCCTTTTGCTACATATCAGTATCCATTCACTAAGACAATGTTCTGCAGAAACATTAAAAAAAGATTCATCATATCCTGGGGATAGAGGAAATGGCAGACTTGATGAAAAATTAATTTCCTTAACATTTAAAGAATATCCAAAAGATTGCATCATAGAAAGTTGATTTTCTTCTTCTTTATAGAATCTTACAATACAGTCTCTAAGGATATTTGCCTTTAATTTCCCATGAGCATTCGAACACTGTAGCTAGAATATACTTGAGGCTGATAACTTTTGGATAAAACCTCAAGTGCATCCCAAGTTAGGAAAAACAAAGTTGATCCAGGTAAGAATTTATAAGAGAAGCCATGTTGGCACTTCTGGGGAAAACGCCAAATCTGAAACTTCACATTTTCCCACACTAAAACTTGCACCCTTCCCCATTTAGCAACATGCACATCACATGCCCCAATCGCCCTCTTTCTTCTCTCCCACCAACCTTCACTCACTTCCCCCTAGTGCCAGCAGCTCGGCCTTCAGCTCAGGTGGAAGAATGTTGTTATAACTATACTCCCTTCTCTACCTTCCCATTCCCACAGCTCACCCGGAGTTGGGATTCAACCAGTTTGCACCACTTTGGCTGAACTGGTTATTAAAATGCTGGCTGGCCCACCCCTCCCCTTCCAGAAGTCTCCACGTGCCCCATTTTGGCTCCCAGGTAAGTGCAGGGAGGCCTACTAGGCCCAAAATGGGGCACAGGGGTGTGTGGTGCTCTCCCCCCATAGCCCATTTTTGTCCCAGGAGGCTGCAGAGAGGCCTACTAGGCCCAAAACAGGGCGTGGTAGGTGTGGTGCACCCCCATGGCCTGTTTTTGCTCCCAGGGCCATGCAGGAGGCCAAGTGCTGCCTGTCACATCCGCTGGCCACATCCAACATGGCCACGCCCATCCAGCCAGTCATTTAGGACAGAGGACCGGTTGTTAAATTATTTGAATCCCAGCACTGAGCTCGCCCATCCCCCCATTGTGGCAGCCGTGTGAAATCCGTGCAAGGATGGTTCCAAGGTTGACACATACATTATTATGCTATGGATGGTACTACTAGAAGTATTGAAGAATGATACTGAAGAACGAGTGACTTCTTTCTTGGTTTGATAGAATTTTATTTTGACTGTCCTCGAGGATTTGAAGAGAATATACTCAGAACGTTGTGCTGAATCCACATGCTCTAATGCCTTCAGGCAGTCCAGATGGAGAGCATGATTGATAGTACTAAAAGATGCTAGGAGATGAAGGAGAACCAGGATGGTTGAACCATGCCTTCCCAACTTCGTCACTGAAAAGCATAGTTGTTACAATCTCAGTCTTATATCCCAATCTGAAATTTGAATATTTTTTTCATCAAACAGAAATAGTTGCCTTCAATTTGAATGTTGCTCACTCTTCCCTCTTTGTTATGATAGGCAATGTGAAATATCTCAAGAATCTTCCATAATATTTTTGGCACTCCCCATCCCCACCCTTGAAAGAATATAAGTATAGAAGTCTCCTTCTAAAGACTGATTAAGTTTACATTTGATGTACAAGAAATTTGCTTGGGCAGAAATGTCTTTGTTGCATTGTCCCAACACCTAGATATGAGGAAGAAATGTATGGAGTGACCTTTAGAGCTGTATAATTTTGGATTTTTGAACCAGCGTTACCTCTTCCATTTGTCAACTATAAAAGGAAGAAACACTCAGAAACTGTCTTTCAATCAGAATAGAACTAGAATAGACCTTGGAGATCTTCTAGTCCATAGTTGGCATGCGTAGCCATATCAGTGGGCATGCCAGCCAGCTGATTTTCAGGCCTTCTGGGCCCACCAGAAGTAGGGAAACAGGCTGTTTCCTGCCTCCAGAGGGCCTGAGGGGAGGTGGGGAAGGCCCTTTTTTCCCCCTCATCTGGCTCCAGATCCTCTCTATGCATCTGGGAAGGGCAAAAACAGCCTTCCCCACCCCCTCAGAGGTCCTCCGGAGGCCTGAAATGGCCCATTTCCCAACTCCCAGTGGGACAGGAAGTGATTTTTTGCTGTCCCCAGCCTCCAGAGATTCCTAAAGAGGCTGCATTGAGCAAAATTGAGTCTATTTATCTATTTATTTGGTTATGCATTGAGCAAAATTGAGTCTATTTATTTATTTATTTGGTTTCTAAAATTACCCAACTCAGTAATAACTCTAAGTGGTATATAACATTGAAAACTCTTTAAACAAAATAGTTTAATTGTTCACCAAGTCCAAACATGGAAATACAACCCCATTTAGGACTAACACAATATATGGTGAAATACCTCAGGCAATGAGTTTAATGCAGGGGTGCCAACCTTGCGGCCCATGGGCTGGATGTGCCACACCCATCCCAGCTCCATGAAGGGAAAAAACATCAAGCTACATCACGTGAGTTTGACATCCATGGTTTAATGGGTTAATGCAGGCAAGCCTGACATATCACAGCAATCTTGATCGATATTTCTGGCGCACCCCATTCAGGAGAAACACAGATCTAGAGGAGATCTTCGAAATACAAATTAGCCTTACATTTTATTTTCAAGAAACCTGTTTGAAAATGGAATGACTTCCATAAAGAATTAACAGAGTTAGATAAAATATTAACAGGAACAGAAGAAAGGTTAATAAAGAAACTGTATAGTTACTAACTGGGTATAAATTTGAAAGAGGAACAAGAAAAAGAGACGATAGCATGGGCGAAAAACTTTGGTTATACGATAGAACTAGATAAATGACAGAAATTGTGGGAAGGAATGATAAATTAATGATGTCAACTGCATATAAAGAGAATTTGTATAAGATGTTTTACAGATGGCATCTCACACCGGCAAGGTTGGCAAAGATGTTTAAAGCTAAATCAGCCAAATGTTGGAAATGCCACCAACTACCTGGATCTTATTATCGTATGTGGTGGACATGTGGAGAAGCAAAGAAGTATTGGACAAAAATTAAGATATGGTTGGAAGAGATGATACAACAACTTATTGAGTTGAAACCAGTAATATTTCTGCTAGGAATTTTACCTGAAATTTATAATAAAGAGAATGTATATTTAATTATTCATGTATTAAGCACAGCTAGAATCGTATTTGCACAATATTGGAAAAATGAAGACATTCCCATTGATGAGAAGGTGATTAGGAAAATATTAGAATGTGCAGAAATGAACAGATTAACATTAGCGATTAAGGAGAAAGAACAAACTGCATATTATACTATATGGAATATTATATTCCATTGAGGATCTGTATACTGCAGGAGTCAAAAAGAGAGCTGTGAAAATATTTACAGACCCCTCACATTCTGGACATAAACTGTTTCAACTCCTACCCTCAAAACGACGCTATAGAGCACTGCACACCAGAACAACTAGACACAAGGACAGTTTTTTTCCTGAATGCCATCACTCTGCTAAACAAATAATTTCCTCAACACTATCAAACTACTTACTAAGTCTGCACTACTATTAATCTTCTCATCGTTCCCATCGCCCATCTCCTTCCACTTATGACTGTATGACTGTAACCTTGTTGCTGGTATCCTTAAGGTTTATATTGACTCTTTCCTAATAGGATTTGATTGCTTATTTGTTCCCTATGACTATCATTAAGTGTTGTACCTTATGATTCTTGACAAATGTATGTTTTCTTTTATGTACACCGAGAGCATATGCACCAAGACAAATTCCTTGTGTAACCAATTACACTTGACCAATAAAGAATTCTATTCTATTCTATTCTATTCTATTCTATTCTATGCTATGCTATGCTATGCTATGCTATGCTATGCTATGCTATGCTATGCTATGCTATGCTATGCTATGCTATGCTATGCTATGCTATGCTATGCTATGCTATGCTATGCTATGCTATGCTATTCTATTCTATTCTATTCTATTGGAAGTATTTTATCAATGGTTGGAGAATAAAAAAGGTATTTGGAAATGAAGAAGGCTAAAGAACAAATAGAAAATACATTCAGATAGAGATATAAATAAGATGAAAATTGTTAGTACATGTATGATGAGAATAACAATGTTTAAAGTTAATATGATATTATCACTAGAAGATATTAAGAAGAAAATGGAGAGCTTTACAATGCCTGTGTAGCGTAGAGGGCTAATGCCTCCTACTAAAGGCAGCAATTAACACCAGCTGCCTGTAATTTCTCTGAGTTCAATCCCAGGCAGGCTCAAGGTCGACTCAGCCTTCCATCCTTTCTAAGGTGGGTAAATTGAGGACCCAGTTTGTGGGGGCAATAAGCTGACTTTGTATAAAATATAAATATACAAAAGTATGAAGGCTATTGCTTAACGCATTGTAAGCCGCCCTGAGTCTCCGGAGAAGGGCGGCATATAAATCAAATTAAAATAAATAAAAATAAAATAAATAATATATTATAACATTAAGTTTATAAAAATAATGTTATTGTGAATGTGAATGATGTTGTAAATGATGAAATGACGTTGCACAGAGATTTTGAACCCAGATGACACACTGCATAAGGAAAGATGGAATGTATGTTTGTAATTGAAAAAAAAAAAATTATATAGAAAATGGAATAACTTCCCATTTCTTTCAACATAGGATTGGGTTGGAAATACTTAAAGGCTTCAGGGAACTGGAATTTTCCTTCCTAGCATTCTGCGTACAGAATCCTTCACTTCGTTGTTCCTGATAGTGTAGATGAAAGGGTTGAGTACGGGGGTGATCATAGTGTACAATATGGAAACAGACTTCATCGTATTGAAGGAAGAGTTTTTGACTGTAGGTCTTAAGTAGACAAAAAAGACAGAGCCGTACAGAATGCTGACCACAACCAGATGGGAAGCACATGTCGAAAAGGCCTTCTGCTGTCTGGAGGTTGAAGGCATTCGAAGAATGGTGCAGACGATGAAGAGGTAAGAAATGAGGGTGAAAAGCAGAGAGGGCATAATCAAGACCACCACCAGGAGGAAGCCAAGGACTTCAATAAGACGTGAATCTCCTCCTGCAATCTTCAACATGGGTCCAACGTCACAAAAGTAATGATTGATAACATTGGAAGTGCAATAGGGCAAGTTTGCAATCATGACTACCTGGCAAACTATGGAGAAAAAGCCTCCCAACCAGGCTGATATTGACAGCTTAAGGCAGATCCTTGAAGTCATGATAGTGGGGTGTCTCAAAGGATGGCAAATGGCCAGATATCTATCCAATGATATCAAAGTGATGATGAAAAATTCAGTGACTCCGAAAAGGAAGTAGAAGAATAATTGTATTAAACAGCAATAGAAACAGATGGAATTGTTAAAAGAGACATAATTGAGCAACAGCTTGGGCATAAAGGTTGTGGTGTGTCCGATATCCTTGAAAGAAAGGTTGCTAAGGAAGAAATACATGGGTTTCTGGAGATGACGGTCCCTGATTACCATTGTAATGATGAGCCCATTGCCCATCACACACAGGAGATAGAGTAGAAAGACGCTGGCGTACATCACCCTCTCCATTCCTACCACACGTGGCAACCCAACAAGAATAAATTCGGTTGTTCTTCTGCAATTGGTCAAATTCATCATCTTCTTCTGCTACAAAAAGATAAAATATGGAATCTTCACTGACTCAAGATTTAGCCAAATTTGTAAAATCCTCTTTTAGAAACTAGTATTACGAGTTTGAGATGGAGACGACAACAGTGGATATACACATCACAGCAACAAAGGTTATGTGTAGCTATAGTAGCTGAAATTAGATACACATATTTCATTATCAGATATGATGACTGAAGGCCCATAACTGGAACCCCAAAACATCTGAAGCCACAACCAAGGAAGCAATATTTGAAATTAGTGTCGTGTGTGAAATTTGTCACCATTGGAAATTTGTCATTTGGGGAATCTTAAAAATATGATGACATCTTTGGTAGATATGGCCTACACTTGAAATATTTTGAGATACAGTAAATTAGAACTTGAGAAGTTCAACATGGAGAAGACAACAGTGAATTTACACATCAAAGTAACAAAGATTATGTGTAGCTATAGTAGCTGAAATTAAATAGACATATTTCATTATCAGATATGATGACTGAAGGCCCATCACTAAAATCCCCAAACACATGAAGCCACAATCAAAGAAACACTATTTGAAATTTGTGCCCTGTGTGAAATTTGTCACTGTTGGAGATTTCATTTGGGGAATCTTAAAAATGTAATGACATCTTTGCAAGATAGCCTACAGTTGACATATTTTGATATAAATTAGAACTTGAGAATTCTGGATTAACAGAGTTCCATACACCCATGCAGGAATCTTCTTTACATTGTTAATTATCTAAAGAAAAAAGGAGTAAAATACTGCAAAACAAAACATGGGATGTGATAGAAATATGAAAGCTAAGATGTTTCTCTCTGTGCGCGGGAGTAGATGTGTATATATGTTAGGAAGTCCTCATTATTTTTTCAGTACATTCTGTCCCATGTCCTGGTCTTATAGATCATGGACCTTAAAATATCTCCATGCTTACCTTGACTTGTTCTTACTTCATTATTGCCTTGTCTTCTCCAAGTACAAGAGCCTTCACCCCATCATTCCATCCACTTATGAAGACAATGTTTTCAAGAACCATAGAAAATGATGCATCAGATGTTAAGGGGGAAGTGGTAGACTTCTTAAGAAATATTTTCATTAACATTTAAAGAGCATCTAGCAGTTTGCATCATAGAAGGTTTATTGACTTCTTCTGTACGGAAGCTTGGAAAACAGTTTCTATGGATATTTGCCTTTAATTTCCCATGAGTATCCATGCAGCGTATCTAGAATATGCTCAAGACTCATGTGGCTTGGATCGAAGTCAAGTGCCAATGCAAAATAGGAGGCCCTCTGGAGGCCCTCAAACAAGGATGAACTCTGCAACTTTTTTATGGTTGGGCTAATTCCCATTCTTGTTCAACTGCGAAAAGTGTAAAATCTTCTCAGATGCTTTATTGTGTACAGATGGTTGAGATACAATTTCTAGAAGAATTTGTATCTCGTTTCCCATAGTTATCCATAGATTATGACCCAAATACGTTACTTGGAATCAGCATGATTCATGCCCAGTTTTATTTGGACCAACTTCCAAGGGCCATTCTCAGAAATGGAGAATTGTATATATAGTACTAGCTGGTAACCTGGGTTTGCCCAGATATTTATAGATGAAGCCTTTGTTTGACAGGGAGCCATTGAGAGGGGCCTTTCTTCCCCCTATTCCCATGCCCATCATCCCTGCCCTTGCCCTTCCTCCTCCCATGTGCTCCTCTTTTCCACCCTATGATCCTTCAGGTGCTTCCCCATTGCTCCACTGGAGGGTGAACATCACGGCTGCCTTTCCAGAAGAAGTTGCAAAGGAACTGACATCACAAACAATTGCCACTCTAGGACACCGCATTCACAGTCCTTAACAGCTGAGGCTCTCCCTTTCCCCTCCATGACATCACAAACAATTGCCGCTTTAGGACGCCACACTTGCTCTCTTTAAAGACCCAGGCATTCCACACAGACACAGACACACCCCAGGGGTGTCTTACACCCATAGTATTTGTTTCCAGATAGTAAGTCATCTGTGTACCAAATCTGGTTGAAATTGCTCAAGGCGTTCCAGAGTTATGCTGGAACATATATACATGCAGCCTTTTTTATATAGACAGATTGTCAAATCTTCTAAGATTCTTCAAAAACTCAGTAAAAGAGAGAAGGAACAAACTGAAGATGACATCCAATAATGACTTTCTTCAACTTTCCATTTCTTCCCCCATTCATTTTTCCATGGAATTCAAGGTGAAGATATTTATCATAGTGTTTTAGGATCTGCAGATTTGAAATCCTTTTCAGGTGGGATGGTGTAGTGGCAAGATCATGTAGGGAATTAGACATTGTACACTCTTGTGAGGTGTTTTTCAGACTTGGCAACTTTAAGATTTGTGGTTTAATTAATTCACTTGAAAGCATATCTGCTTGTAATTATGAGGACACTAAAATTATTACCTTTGCATTGGAATCCCAAAAGGGCTTTTTCATGAGGCAACTTAACTTTCTGATTTTTCTTTGAAGATGTTTCGCTTCTCATCCAAGAAGTTTCTTCAGCTCTGGCTGGATGGTGGGGAATGGAAGGATTTATACCCCTTGCAGACAGCTGGTCATTTGCATTCTTTTAGAGAGTCATTGAGGCTGTCCGGATGTTTATCTGTGTCATCTGGATCACCTTAGTGGTGCAAATGGGTGTGCAGCCTTCTTGGAACTATTGAAAGGACTGTGTTATGGATTGGAGATAGATGATGTCATATCCCTCCCCCTCTGTTGAGATAGGACTGTTCAATTTCCATTCCCCACCATCCAGCCAGAGCTGAAGAAGCTTCTTGGATGAGAAGTGAAATGTCTTCCAAGAAAACCACTCTCCGTTTTTAGTGTTAAATTTTAATCTGTTTTAAATTATTTGGGGTGTTTTAATTCTGTCTGGGCCAAATTTATTTAATCTGTTTTTAGTTGGTTTTAAATTTTGTACTTATGTATTTTTTATTGTTGGCTGTACACCACCCTGAGTCCTTCGGGAGTAGGGCGGTATATAAATCCAATAAAATCAAAATCAAAAACCTGAAAGTCCAGTTGCCTCTTGAAAAAGCAGCTTTGAGACAACCATGACCTGGAGACTGAGAATCTCCATAGACATTTTACATTTGGATGTTATTATCCAATGATGTGTGTAGTATATAATTTTGTCATATATTGTATGTGATCAAGAAGCATTCAGTCTTGTATCCCAATCCCACCTTCCCTTAATTAATCTGCACTGAAGATGGGGGTCTCCTCCACTCAATAAACCAGCATGTTAAAATCTTGGCATTTTATCTTCTATTGGCCCCACAGTAAAAGGAAATAAAATGTTTGACTCCAGACTCAAAGATCACTGATAGATATGAATTGGTTTGAAACCCAATTGATTGAAGGTTGAAACCCAACTGATTGAAGGTACCTAACTTTATCTTCTACAGCAGGGGTGTCAAACTTGATTTCATTGAGGGCTGCATCAGGGTTGTGTTTGACCTCAGGGGACCAGGATGGGCATGGCCAGGATGGGTGCGGCCAGCTCGACATCACTCATGTTGGGGGCCCCTTGTAGTGGCCTGAGTGCTCTGCCAGTGAAAACGGGCTCCCAAGCTCCATTTTTGGCTGTGACGGCCTCCTGCAACCCTCTGCCAGGGAAAACGGAGCTCGGGAGGGTCACCCACACAAGGTTTCAGGAGGCCATCACAGCTGAAAATGGAGCTTGGAGGCCTGTTTTTGCTGCAGAGGCACCGTGAGCTGTTCTTTCTCTGTTTCCAGGGCAGCCCCGCATGCCAGATCTAAGCACCCCATGAGCTGGATCTGGCCCCAGGCCTTGAGTTTAACATCCCTGTTCTATAGTGTTTAAACTGTACAAAGCTTCCATCAAAGTAGAAAAAAACTTGTTGCCTTCCACTTGGATATTACTCATCACTTCCTTTATTATGACAGGCATAGTGAAATATTTCAACAATATTGATTCATATTTCCAACATTTCCCCCCAACTGGAAGTAGAGGAGTCCTTCAAAAGAGACATTAGGTTAGAACTTAGAGTTTAGAGTTTAGATTTTGTTTCATCTTCAGGAAATCCCCTTGAAAATGGATTCAATTCCTACATTCTAATACGAATAAAGCTAGAAGAATTAATCATAGTTGTTACGTTCAGTCAACTTATATGTTTCTATTAATAATATACATTTATATTAAGTTGCAGTCTGTCATTGTCCAATTATTCCTTGTTTTCTCATGATTGCTTTTATTTTATTATATAAAAATATATACACTAATATTGCCCCATCTCTTATTTCTATCTCTTATTCTAACTTTTAATCATGTCATCCTTTGTTAAAAAAACATTTCTTTCTATCCTACTTAACCTCTGGTCATGTCATATGCCTAAAGAAAGAAAAGAAAGTGAGAGAAAAAGAAAAGTAAATCAGAACAACAACAAAAAGGAGAAATCATCTATCCTTCGTCTCTTGCCCGCTTCAGTACTTGGATCTTTATCTCTATCTGCAGCTACTTATATAAAAGTGTGTACTCTAATATTCCCCCTTCTTTTATTTCTATCACTTATTCTAACTTTTAATCATATCACCCTCTATTAAAAGCTTTATTCGTATTAGAATGTATGACACTCAGGTGCGACACTGTCCATGCATTGATTGATATGTTTGTAAAAATAAAAATATATATTTTAAAAAAATGGAATCAATTGTCATTCCTTCTAACACAGAGAAGAGCAGGAATCTTTCTTCCTATCATTTTCTGAACAGCCTCTTTCACTTCTTTGTTCCTAATGGTGTAAATGAAAGGATTGAGCACCGGAGTGATCATCGTGTAGACAATGGAGACAACCTTCATTACCCTGAAGGAAGAGTTCTTGACTGTTGGCCTTAGGTAGACAAAAAAGACGGAGCCGTACAAAATGAAAACTACAATCAGATGTGAAGCACACGTAGAAAAAGCTCTCTGCTGTCTGGAGGCTGTAGGCATTCGAAAGATGGTGAAGATGATGAAGAGGTAAGAAACGAGGGTGAAAAGCAAGGAGGACATTATCACCACCACAGAAACTAGGAAACCGAGGGTTTCAATAACGCGTGTATCTCCTCCTGCAATCTTCAACACCGGTCCAACGTCACAAAAGAAATGATTGATAATGTTGGAGGTGCAGTAGGGTAGGTTGGCGATCATCACTACTTGACAAACTATGGAGATAAAACCTCCAAACCAGGCTCCTATTGCCAGTTTGAGGCAGACCCCTGAAGTCATGATGGTGGCATATCTCAAAGGATGGCAAATGGCTACGTATCTGTCCAAGGAGATCAAAGTGATGATGAAAAATTCCGTGACCCCGAAAAGAAAATAGAAGCACAACTGAATCACACAGCAATAAAAACAGATGGCATTAGTAGCAGAGAGGTAATTGACCAACAGCTTGGGTATGAAGGATGTGGTGTGTCCGATGTCTATAAAAGAAAGGTTGCTAAGGAAGAAATACATGGGTTTCTGGAGATGGCGGTCCACGATTACCATCATAATGATGAGCCCATTGCCCATCAGACTCAGGAGGTAGAGGAGAAAGACACTGACGTACATCATGCTTTCCATTCTCCAAAATGTGGACAATCCAACCAGGAAGAAATATGCAGGTCTTGTACAGTTGGTCAAATCCATCCTCCCCTTTAGCTACCAAAGCAATCAGAATTCGAATTGAGTCAACCTTTTCCGTCAATTATTTCTTATTGTCATAAAGGTGTGCTATGAAAAAATCTAAGTTCTCTGACCAGAGTTATGGAGGTTTTCTTACATTCTTCCCAACCAAGATGAGATATATGAGATATGAGATCTTACCACAAAGAAGAGGGGGTCAACTTATTTTCCAGAGCACCAGAGGACAAAGAAAGAGTGGATGGAAACTAATCAAGGAGAAAAGCATAATCAGAATCAGAATAGAGCTGGATGGGACCTTGGAGGTCTTCTAATCCAGCTCAAGCAGGAGATCCTATACCATTTTAGACAAGTGATTGTCCAGTGCTTCATCTTAGTGATGAAGCACCCACAACATCTGAAAGCGCTGGTTAATTGTAATCTGGAATGAAGGAGAGACATCTTAACAGTGAGGACAATTAACTAGTGGAACAGCTTGCCTTCAGAAGTTGTGGGTGAGGTACCAAAAGATTTTGCTTCCAGCCGTACGGAAAATAAAAACAATAGTATTGGATGCCTGCAAAATGTGCCCTCAGATGAATTCTGTGTTTAAAATTTTAGTGGCAATTCTAAGCTCCCCAAAGGAACTTTGTATTCCAATGGATGGATTTTTCAAAGTACTTCAGATTTACTTATTAAAGCAAAAACTGTCAAATCCAAGACATGTCGGTGTGTGTATATGTACAGTAGTGGCCAAAATTGTGGAAACCTTTTGGGAAAAGTGCATTATCTAAAAACACTAATAGCTAATAACACCACTTTTTTTTTTTTGGAGTAGTACCCTAAAACTATATATCAATGGAAAGATAATTTAACCAAGAATGTAATGCAACAGCTTTTATGAAGGAGTTGCTAGTAGAATAGCAGTTACAGTAGAAAGAAGGAAAGGGAAACATGTAGAAAAAACGAGATATACAAAAATGATCACCATAGAAAAAAATGAGATATCTCATCAGTTAATACTTAGTAGGGTAAACTTTAGCATGAATTACGGCCTCTTCCCACAGAGTAAACCACGTCTTTTAGTTCTCCGGCTGTTATAATGTGAAACCAAGATTGAATGATTGCTTCTATTAACTGGGTTTATTGCTGGGTCACTTCTGACTAACAAGTTTCTTTGGTCGGCTCGATAGATTTCCAATTGGATTAAAGTCTGAGCCATTCCAGCAGTGGAATAGGATTATCTTGAAACTCTTTAAAAAAAAAAAAGTGATTGCTTATTTGTACCCTATGACTATCATTAAGTGTTGTACCTTATGATTCTTGTATCTTTTCTTTTTATGCACACTGAGAGCATATGCACCAAAGACAAATTCCTTGTGTGTCCAATCACATTTGGCCAATAAAGAATTCTTTCTATCTATCTATCTATCTATCTATCTATCTATCTATCTATCTATCTATCTATCTATCTATCTATCTATCTATCTATCTACCTACTACCTATTACCTATTACCTATTACCTATTACCTATTACCTACTACCTACTACCTACTACCTACTACCTACTACCTATTTCTATTTCTATTTCTATTTCTATTTCTAATCATCCCGATCCTTTTTTTCCTCTAGACTAGCCATACCCAAGCATAAGGTATGCAACGTATCTTGAGTTTTTCAATTGTTTCTTACCCTTTCATCTTTTCTTCATGGATTCTTCTACTCTGTTTCAATATCAAAGCAGTCACTGATGTTCCCACAGACAGCAACACAATCTGCCTTTATGAAAATCCTATTTACTTCTTTAAAATATTGTCCTTAATATTGAAAGCAGTTCTGAAAGATTGTATCATAGAAAAATTGCTCATTTCCTGAAGCCATTTGGGACATAGTCTCCTGAGGACACATGTCTCTCTAATTTCCCCTGAGTATCTCTCCTTTGTGCCTAAAATTTATGGTTTGAATAGAATAACGCAAGACCGTTCTTATTTGGCTCAACTGTTAACCTCCTTTCCAAGGTATGGATCCTTCTGTCATTAATCACGTAAAATATTTTCAGGGAAGGGATTCATTGGAAGCAGTGCATTATCATTTTCTTAGGATTTCCCCCTTCTCCTTCTTCCACCTTCTCAAAGGGATTAAACTGAAGAAATTAAACAACAGTCGAGATTTTATTCAGGCAATTTTGGGGGGTGGGGGGTGGCGAAGGAATTAGAGGTTTTACCAGTGTTGAAATCTGAACCAGTTTACTACTGGTTTGCTCGCTGGCCCGCATACCCAGCATGCAATGTACACCAAATGTGAGGTGCATGCACGGGTTCTAAAATTTTTTACTACTGGTTCTGTGGGCATGGCTTGGAGATCATGTGACTGGGTGGGCGTGGCTAGCTGGTCATGTGACTGGGTCGCCATGGCTATGTGTAGAGGGACTACTCAGAGGGCTGAAAAAAGTCATTTCTGACAGGTCCTTGCACTTTTGACTGGTCCTCACACTTATGACCATCCTCACATTTATGCCCATTGTAGCATACTTGTACCCACCACTGATCTGTCCCCCACACACAGCTATATACCATTTTTCCCCATAGAACATTAAATAGCTAAGACAGAGGGGGGGTAATGCCCCTTTAATTATCCCTTGGTTAAAGTCACAGACTCAACAATAAGTCTTTTATGATACTTAAGCAGGGCTTCAGGTAAATATAATTGTGTTCAAGCTATAGTGCAGGGGTATCAAATTTAATTTCATTGAAGGCTGCATCAGAGCTGTGGTTGACCTTGAGGGGTGGTGGTGACTGGATGGGTGTGGCCAACTGGGTGGATGTGACCATCTTGACATAACTCACTGGGCATGGCCAACTGGATGGGCATGCCTGACTGGCTGGGCATGGCCAGCTTGATGCCACTACCCAAACTGCTGGCATGTTTTCTCTTTGCTCTGGGTACACCAGGTCGACGCCACACTGATGTGATGTTTCCTCTTCATATTGCATAAACCAGGTCAAAGACATGCTGGCCCAATGTTCCCTCTTCACATTGGGTAGACCAAGCCGAAGCCATACTGGCCCAATGTTCCCTCTTCACATTGGGTAGACCAAGCCGAAGCCACACTGGCTCGATGTTTCCCCTTCACATTGGGTAGACCAGGCCGAAGCCACACTGGGTTGATGTTTCCTCTTTGCATTGCGTAGACCAGGCCGAAGCCACACTGGCTCAATGTTTCCTCTTCACATTGGGTAGACCAGGCCGAAGCCACGCTGACCTGATATTTCCTCTTCGCATTGCGTAGACCAGGCCGAAGCCACACTGGGTTGATGTTTCCTCTTCGCATTGGGTAGACCAGGCTGAAGTCACACTGACCTGATGTTTCCTCTTCACATTGCGTAGATCAGGCCGAAGCCACACTGGCCCGATGTTTCGTCTTCATGTTGGGTAGACCAGGCCGAAGCCACGCTGATCTGATTTTTCCTCTTTGCATTGGGTAGATTGGGCTGAAGCCATGCTGGCCCAATGTTTCATCTTCACATTGGGTAGACCGGGCTGACGCCATATTAGGTAGACCAGGCCAAAGTGACACATGACAGCCCCTTACATTTTCCAGAATGGCCCCGTGGGCTGGATCCAACCACATTGCAGGCCCATGGGCCTTGTGTTTGACACCCCTGCTATACAGAGTCAGAGAGATATCCTTAGAAAAACTGCAGAAATAGCTAGAAAAGCGACAGCACACTTTAAGCCTGACACAAATCCTGGAAAGGATGTCATATAGGTGTCCAGTAGTCACAACCATGAGAAGCAAAACACCTTGGTTCACGATGTCATCAGAGGGAATGCTGCAGCTGATGCACTTGTGTGCTACATCTGATGAGATCAAAATGCACTTACGAACCCTTGCTGATGCTTTCCTCCATTTCATTCTGGATTTCATTCATTCTCTTTATAGAAGATTTACGCATTTATAACAGTTGGAAAGCTCCCCAGACATGCTCTCCTATGTGTACATGATGCAACTCAGGGAACCAATAGACAATAGAGTATGAAGAATGACTTTCTAGGCTGAGAAAACAGATTTTACTGAAAGTGCAAAGTCAATGTAGTATGATAAACGTAATGATCCACCCACCCACCAATCTTCAACAGTAAATACCTAAACAAGAAGGACTAGGGATGACATGATAGCAGTCTTCCAGTATTTGAGGGGTACCACAAAGAAGATGGGAGGTCAACTTATTTTCCAAAGCACCATGCAGCAAGACAAGAAAGAATGGATGGAAACTAATCAAGGAGAGATTAAGGAGGAATTTCTTAACAGTGAGAACAATTAACCAATGGAACATCTTGCCTTCAGATTTCACCTTCACAGGGGTGAAATCTAAAATTTGTTACTACCGGTTCTGTGGGCTGGCTTGGTGGTGGGGGTAATGTGACTGGGTCGGTGTGGCCAGGTTTTTTATTTTTTACTTTTAAAACCATTTTTTACATGTAAAATCATGTAAAAGCGCTCCATGGCATCAGACCAGGTTACCTTTGAGACTGTCTCCTGCCACCAGTAGCCTCCCACCAGCCAGTCCGCTCCCACAGAGAGGATCTCCTCAGGGTACCATCGGCCAAATTATGTCGGCTGGCAACACCCAGGGGGAGGGCCTTCTGTGTGGGAGCTCCTACTCTCTGGAATGAACTGCTCCCAGAATTACGTAAGATCACTGACCTCTGTGTATTCCGCTGTGCCCTCAAAACCTTTTTGTTCTGCCAGGCCGGGCTATCGATGTGAAGATTTTTAAATTGTTTTTAATCTGGGATTTTTAAATTTGGGGTTTTATATTGAGCCAAATTATTTAATATTTTTAATTTTTAAATTGTTGTTTGTCTTGTGCTTTTAATTAGGCTGTGCACCACCCTGAGTCCTTCGAGAGAAATAATAATAAAATTATTATTATTATTATTATTATTATTATTATTATTATTATTATTATTATTATTATTATTATTATTATTATTATAAAATGCTTTCAAAAGGCTCTGACAATCCCAGCTGAGTTGCCTGATCGGCAGGCAACTCAGATGGGATCCTCAGAGCTTGGATCATCAGAGCCATTTAAAAGAAAAAGTTTTTTTTCTTTTAAATGGCTCTGACGATCTCAGCTCAGTTGCCTGCTTGGATCATCAGGCAACTCAGCTGAGATCGTCAGAGCCATTTAAAAGAAAAAAAAACTTTTTCTTTTAAATGGCTCTGATGATCCAAGCTCTGAGGATCCCATCTCCTGTTTAAACTGGGGTTGGACTAGAAGGCCTTCAAGGAAACTTCAAGTACTATTCTGATTGATTGATTGAATGATTGAACGATTTAATTATATGCAAAAGCTACATTCAATAATTCAAAGTAGGTGGCTAGTAATTTGGAGCACATTGCTTACCATGCTAGTCCACAAAAGAAGTCCACAGAAGTTCACAGAAGACTTCCTACAATCGTTTATTATGAGATGATCATACAATTGCATTTTTTTAATGACCCTATAATCCCTTGCATTGGGACAGACTTGGGGTGACTGAATGGAACTTACCATTTACCTAGGATCGAACTCACAGCCTCCTGATTGTGAGATGAGGGCTCCACCTCTAAGCCACCATGCCGCTCATACAATTGCAAATTAAGAGAAGAAAAAAAATCTGCTTCTAATCTTCCAGGTCGCCCACTGCTTTCTCCATTTTTGCTAAAGTCGCTTTTTAAGGAATACCTGGACATTGGAGATGGATTCTGAACTAAGACATTTAGAAATAAGTTCTCAACAAAATCCTATGCCCTGAGATTTGGGTCCCCTTTAAGTTTTATTTCTAAAGATTTCCACACTGGATCCTTTGCTTCATCATTCCTAATGATGTAAACAAAAGGATTTAGAGCTTGGATGACTACTGCGCACAATACGGAGATGGTCTTCATCATACTGAAGGATGAGAAATTGAGAATTGGTCTGAAATAGACTAAACAGATTGTCCCATAGAAAATGCAGATTACAAGGACCTGTAGAATAAACCCAGGTAATCAGTCAGATATAGTGGCTCAGTGGCTAAGATGCTGAGTTTATCAATCAGAAGGTCGGCAGTTCAGCAGTTTGAATCCCTAGAACTGCGTAATGGAGTGAGCTCCCGTTCCTTGTCCCAGCTTCTGCCAACCTAGCAATTTGAAAGCAGGAAAAAAATGCAAGTAGAAAAATAGGGACCACCTTTGGTGGGAAAGTAACAGTGCTCTGTGCACCTTTGGTGTTTAGTCATGCCGGCCACATAACCATGGAGACGTCTTCAGACAGCACTGGCTTTTCAGCTTAGAAATGGAGATGAGCAGCACCCCCTAGAGTTAACATTTCAAGTTTTCCGATAAATCTATCATTATATTTAATAGACTGTTCCCAAAATCTATGCAATATTCACATTACTATATCATGCAGATGACAAAGCCTTCAAAATTCAGCATTTGAAAACTGATTTATTATTCTTTCAATACATTTCTTTGGGGACACCAATATACAGTTTTCCCGTTGAATCAGCCTTCATCTCACATCTGAAGTTACTAATTTAATATTTTTAATAGACCCATTTGTTGTAGCTATATTGAAAATTCCAGTTCTTTAACTTAGAACTTTAGAACTTAAAATAACTTTATTGTCGCTTTGAATGTACACTAATTGGCATACATTAAAATGAAAATTCTTTGCTGGCAGCTGTCAAAGAGTCACCACCTTGAATATAAACTACATAAATAAATAAATAAATAAATAAATAAATAAATAAATAAATAAATAAATAAATAAATAAATACAAAATTATGCATATACCTACATATATTATATGACACAGAGAAACAACACAGTCTAGTTTCGATGTATAACTGTTCATAGCAAGAAAAATGAATCTCGAGAGTTTACTATACAGATGGCATAGGGAACAAAGCTTTTACAGAATCTGGAAGTCCTGCTAGAAATACTTAGAAACCTGCTCCCAGAGAGGAGCAACAGAAACAGACCATAAAGTGGGTAGGGGTGTGCATCTCTAACAATGCTTTGAGCTCTAAACACATAGTGCTTATAAGCAGTATCCTGAATAACAGAAAGCAATCTTCCTATAATCTTCTCCGCTGTCCTCACCACTCTCTGTATGGACTTTCTAGCTGAAATATACCCCCAAAATGTTTATTTACTTCTGTCTAATATTTAGACTTTAGCCAGAGACTTTTTCCTTAGTGCTTTCCACACTGCTTCCTTCACTTCATTGTTCCTAATGGTGTAAATGAAAGGATTAAGCATTGGGACGACTATAGTATTCACCACAGAAACAATCTTCATCCTACTGAAGGAAGAGTTCTTGACAGTAGGTCTTAAACAGACAAAACAGACTGACCCATACAACATGCAGACAACAACCAGGTGGGAAGCACATGTAGAAAAGGCCCTCTGCTGCCTAGTGGTTGAAGGCATTCGGAGAATGGTGCAAATGATGAAGAGGTAAGAAACAATGGTGAAGAACAGGGAGGACATTACCACCATCACCATAATTAAGAATCCCAGGGCTTCAATGACTCTAATATCTCCTCCTGCAATCTTCAACACAGGTCCCACATCACAGTAGAAGTGGTTGATAATGTTGGATGTACAGAAAGTTAGATTTGCCACCACTGTTGTCTGATAAAGAATGGAGAAAAAGCTTCCGAACCAGGCTGGCATTCCTAGCTTCAGGCAGACCCCAGAGGTCATGATGGTGGCGTATCTCAGAGGATGGCAAATGGCTAAGTATCTGTCCAAGGATATGAAAGAGATGATAAAATATTCTGTGACCCCAAAAAAGAAGTAAAAATACAGCTGGGCAATGCAGCAGTTGAAACAGATGGAATTCTTTGCAGAAAGATAGTTGACCAGCAATTTAGGAATGAAGGTTGTGGTGTGTCCAATGTCAATGCAAGAAAGGTTGCTAAGGAAGATATACATGGGCTTCTGGAGATGTCGGTCCACAATTACCATGACGATGATGAGCCCATTGCCCATTAGACACAGGAGGTAGAGCAGAAAGATGCCAGTGTACATCACACTTTCCATTCCCCAAACTCTTGGCAACCCAATGAAAATAAATTCAGTTACTCTTGTACAGTTGGTCAAATTCATGTTCCCCTTCTGTTACAAAAAGAGAAAACACGAAACCTTAATCAAAACAACATTTAAGTACATTTCAGAAGATATTTTTTTCAGACATCACTATTGCAATTGGAAATCAGAAAAGAAAATGTAACATAACAACATAACGTAACGTCATAACATAACAACATAGCATAACATAAAACATAACAACATACGATGTAAAAAAGATGTTGAGACACTAGAAAGAGTGCAGAGAAGAGCAACCAAGATGATTAGGGGACTGGAGGCTAAAACATATGCAGGAACAGGATATGTCTAGTTTACTGAAAAGAAGGACTAGGGGAGACATGATAGCAGGGTTCCAATATCTCAGGGGCTGCCACAAAGAAGAGGGAGCCAAGCTATACTCCAAAGCACCTGAGGGCAGGACAAGAAGCAGTGGCTGGAAACTAATCAAGGAGAGAAGCAATTTAGAACTAAGCAGAAATTTACTGACAGAACAATTAATAAGTGGAACAACTTGCCTGCAGAAGTTGTGAATGTTCCAACACTGGAAGTTTTTAAGAAGATGTTGGATAACCATTTGTCTGAAGTGATGTAGGGTTTCCTGCCTAAGCAGGGGGTTGGATTAGAAGACCTCCAAGGTCCCTTCCAACTCTGTTATTCTATTCTATTCCATAACATAACTCAGAAAACATAAGAGCAACAAAATTGATTAGGGGCTGTAGGCAAAAAATGTTGCAGAAACTAGGTATTTCTTGTCTAATGAAGAGAAGGATGAGGGGAGTAACATGATAATAGTCTTCTGATATTTGAAGTCCTGTCACAGATAGCATAGACTCTTTCTCCAAAGCACTTAAGGACAGGACAAGAAGTAACAATTTTCAAGGAGAGATCCAACCTAGAACTAGGAAGAAATTTCCTGACAGTAATTGATCAGTGGAAAAACTTGCCTCCAGAAGTTGTGGGTTTTTGAGAAGGGATTGGATTGGCCATTTGTCTGGAATAATAAGTAGGAGTACTTAAGCAAAGTGTTGGACTCTAAGATCTTCCAATTCTGTTATTCCATATACTCTAAGATTGGATTTTCAAATCAAGTTAAGGACAGTTGTCCATACTTACGATTTTAAATGACACATTTTAATATAAATATTAGAATACTAGTTATGACTTCTAAACTAGAATCCTAAATATATGAGGCTGAAACCAAAGGAACACTACTAAAGCTTAATGCAATGCCTGAAATTTGTAAATGTTATTTCCAGATTCGTAAACGCATACTGATAATTCTGGAAGAGAGCCATAAAATATTGAAAAAACAAACTAAGGGATGTGATAGGAAAAACGTAATGAAAAAGAAGAAGAATAGTTATAGTTGAGAGCAAATGAATTTAGAAGTGGTGAATGAAGCCAAATTATAGGGAGACAGTAAAGGAAGAATGGAAGATTATTTGCAGCAAGGAGATATTATTTGAGATTTTCAAGAAATGACACTGTAAAGGCATCTGACAGAAAGCATAAGATTCATGCATGGTCAGCCGATGAATTCACCAATGGAAATATTTTAAAAACGTAGATAATGGAGATATAGGTAAATAAAAGTTTATAGAAATAGGAAGGCCAAGATGTTTCTCTCTATGGGTAATTAGTTGTGTGTACAATATATGTTAGGATCTCATGATTACTTCTTCAGTGGAATTCTATTCCATCTTCTTGTTCTATGGATCTATAGATCTCTCCGTCCTTACCTTGATTTGTTCTTCCTTCGTTATCTGCCTTGCCTTCTCCTAATACCTTTTGCTCCATCTCTAATTCATTCATCAGGACAATGCTTTTTAAGAACCACAGAAGAAGATGCTTCAAGAAGATGTTTGTGAAAAAGAAGATGTTTATAAAAAATATCAAAGAGGGCAAACTAATATTTGAAGAAGATATGGAAGAATTATGGAAGAATTGAAGATATATTTTCTTCTGAAAGATTTTCCTTAATATTTAAAGAACCTATAGCAGATAGTAATGTAGAAAGGATTTTTTATTTATTGATTTACTGATTCTCTACAGAAGTTTGGGAGACAGTCTCTAAGGATATATACCTTTAATTTCCCGTGAGAAACCATGCGATAAACCTAGAATATACTCAAGGCTGATATCTTTTGGAACAAAACTCAAGTGCCATCCCAAGATAGGAGATCCTCGGGAGGCAATCCCGACTGTAACTTTTTAATTGTTGATCTCATTTACATTTCTCTTCAAGGGCAAACGTAAAAAATAATAAAATCTTTGCTGATGTAGGCAGGGGTGAAATTCATTTTTTTAAAAAAACTACTGGTTCTGTGGTTGTGGCTTGGTTGGCGTCACAAGGGAAAAATACTGCAAAATCTCCATTCCCTCCCCACTCCTGGGGAAAGATACTGCAAAATCCCCATTCCCACCCTACTCTGGGGGAAAGATACTGAAAAATCTTCCAAAACAAAAGTTCCAAATTGCAGCATTCTTATTTCTCCTGAAGATGTCTCTCTATAATCCACAATTCCAATCAGTAATCTAACAGAGTATCAATTGTTTCAATCCACGTTGGCAATTTTTTCTCTTGATGTCAATTCAGTTAGAGCCCAGTCCAATTTTTTTTCTTCTCTCTCTCTCTCTCTCCCTCCCTCCCTCGCTCCCTCCCTCCCTCCCTCCCTCTCTCTCTCTCTCTCACACACACACATATATATATATATATAGCACTTCTATTACAGGACTTATTTTCCGGTTTGTCTTTTGTTTTGCTTTAGCATTCTATTAAAAAGGATCTACTTATTTTCTTTCCAATCCTTTAACCAATTTGGGTTTTTTTTTCTTCTAGTTTTTAAAATTCTCCCAATATTTTGTTCAAAAGTCCATTTTTATCTTGGGTTTTATCACTTTAAATTTCACTTCAAACCTCTTCTTTTCTTCCCCCCCATGCCTGTTAGCTGCTGTTATTATGCTGGGGCTCTGTATCTGTCGACGGAGATCAAAGTGATGATAAAATACTCTGTGACCCCAAAAAAGAAGTAAAAGAACATCTGTGTTATGCAGCAGTTGAAACAGATGGAATTCTTTGTGCAGAGATAATTGACCAACAATTTAGGAATAAAGGACTTGGTATGTCCAATGTCAATAAAGAAAGGTGCTAAAGAAAATATACATGGGCTTCTGGAGACGGCGGTCCAGAATTACCATCATAATGATGAGCCCATTGCCCATCAGAACAGGAGCTAGAGAAAAAAAGATGCTGGCGTACATCAAACCTTCGAGTCCCAAAACCTTTGGCAATCTAACAAGAACAAATTCAGTTGCGTACAGTTGGTCAAATTCACTTTCCACTTCTGTTGCAAAAAGAGAAAAAGATGGCACCTTCATTGAATCAAGGTTTAGCTGCATTTCCAAAAAAAAAAAAACATTTTTCAGACACTACTATTGTGATTGCAATACAGAGAAGGCAAGATCGGTTTTCACATCAAGTTAGTGACATTTGTATAAAATGATGGTAATTTAGAAAGGACACGGTGGTTCAGGGGCTAAGATGCTGAGCTTGTCGATCAAAAGGTCGGCAGTTCAGTGGTTTGAATCCCTAGTGCTGTGTAACTGGGTGAGCTCCCGTTACTTGTCTCAGCTTCTGCCAACCTAGCAGTTCGAAAGCACGTAAAAAATGCAAGTAGAAAAATAGGGACCACCTTTGGTAGGAAGTTAACAGCATTTTTCACTCCTTCCATTTTCTGATTTCTGATTTCTCCATCTGATTTTCTAATTTTCCATTTATTCTTCTAACAGAAAGTTTGTCCGTTTGTAACATTTGGAAAATCCTGCAGATACACTGTTCTCTGTGTAAACGATACTCCTCAGGGAATAGAAGGACAAGAATGTTAAGAATTATTTTCTTCTCCTCATCTTGATATCCCTCTGATATTTCCCGATAAGAGCTGCTCATTGTCAGGTTTGTGTCTGACCTAAGTGTCACCCATGAGCTTCCATGACAAGGAAGGCCATAAACCTGTTTGTTTCTATTCCTATTTATTTATTATTTATTTATTGGTTCGATTTATATGCCGCCCTTCTTCGGAGACTCAGGGCGGTTTACAATGCATTAAGCAATAGCCTTCATACTTTTGTATCTACCTGCTTAGTAGAGCTTCTCCCCCCCACCCCAAAGCGGTGCTCTTTTTTATACAAAGTCAGCTTATTGCCCCCACAATCCGGGTCCTCATTTTACCTACCTCAGAAGGATGGAAGGCTGAGTCAACCTTGAGCCTGGTGAGATTTGAACTCGCAGTAATTGCAAGCAGCTGGCAGCTAAGTGCTATTTAACAGCACTTAGTCCCCTGCACCACCAAGGCTCCTATCCCAACGTGTCAACCAATGTACCACATCCTTATAATCAATGGTAGGATTCAAATTTTTTGTGACCAGTTCTTGGGTGTGGCTTGGTGGGCATGGCCAGGGAGTTTGACTGGCAGCACTTGGCCTCCTGCACCCCCCTAGAAGCAAAAACGGGTCATGGGGAGTATATGCCATCCCCCCCACCCCCTGTTTTGGGCCTAGGAGGCCTCATTGCACTTACATGGAGCCAAAATGGGGCACATGGGGAATCCTGGAAGGGGTGGGGCAGGAAGGGGTGGAGCTAGCCAGTAATTTAACTACTTATTTTCCTGGACCAGCCTGAATGGGCACAATCCCACTACTGGGTTTTAGTGTACAGCATATCTAAGAATTCCAATCTAAGGAAGCGGCTTAGAGAACAGATTTTATTGAACACATCACGACACAGAATCAATGCCTTATGATAAACTCAATAACCTAACTAGTATGGAATAACACACACTCCAATCTTCATCAATAGTTACCTAATCAAGATAGAATTGTTTTCAAAAGCGGTAATTCCAAATAGGTGATTGGGGATCATTCGCTATATTTCTTATAGTACTAGACCACAGTAGCTCTTCTACAATCCTTTTATCATAGGACCATAACATCATTGCACATGAAAAGCACAAAAAACTCTGCCTGCTGCCGACTGCTTGTCACTGCGTTATTTGTATTTGCCAGCTGAGCTTCCATTCTGAACATTACGGTAGCTTGGTAGAGAACCTCATCTCAAAGATAAGACTGTCTTGTGATTTCTGAGCTACTGCGCATGTCCCACATTCTTTCTTTTCTAACTTCCTGACTTTTTCCTTTGTCCGTCTCTGAGATATCACGGCCAGTAAAGATGTAGTTATCTAGTTTGTTTTTACTTTTATAATAAAAATGTTTCTTAGAAGATTTACTTTGGGTTTTCTTTCTTTGAGAGTATACACCATGGAAAACAAGATCCATTCACCTCTAATTAATTCCCCCAGGGGGGGAACGAGGCTGATTCACGCTGATTCAAGCTTCAACACTGCTTTCTCCACTTTTGCTAAAGTAAGCGTGTCAAAGAATATCAGCATATTATCATTGGAAATGGATGGTGAACAGAGTTGTTTTTCCTAACTTCTCAACAAAGTCCTATGCTTTGAGATTTGGGACAATTCAGGAATATCATATAGAATGAATGTAAGGAATGTAAGGAAATCAGAAACTATTTTATGAGCCACGGTGGCACAGTGGTTAGAGTGCAGTACTGCAGGCTACTTCGGCTGACTGTCAGCTTCCTGCAATTTGGCTGTTCAAATCTCACCAGGCTCCAGGTGGATTCAGCCTTCCGAGGTGGGTAAAATAAGGACCCAAATTGTCAGCAGCAATAGGCTGAATCTGTAACCCTCTTAAAGGTTTAGGTTTAGGTTTATTGCATTTATATACCGCCCTTCTCCCATTGGGACTCAGGGCGGTTTACAGCCATATTAAAACAATCACATATAAAAATTAAAACTAATAAAATAATTAGACTATTTGGCCATAAAATTTAAAACCCCTACTAAAAACCCTTTTAAAAATTTACAACCCTGTAGTCAGACCGGCTTGATGAAACAGCAGAGTCTTCAGGGCTTGTCGGAAGGCACGGAGGTCAGGAATCTTTCTTATATCCGGGGGTAGTTCATTCCATAGGTCCAGAGCTCCCACAGAGAAGGCTCTCCCCCTGGGGGCCGCCCGCTGGCATTGTCTGGCCGATGGCACCCTGAGGAGGCCCTCTCTGTGAGAGCATATCGGGCGGTGGGAGATATTCATTGGCAGAAGGCGGTCCTGTAAATATCCCTGTCCTAAACCATGGAGCGCTTTGAAGATGGTGACTAGTACCTTGAAACGCACCCGGAAGACCACCGGGAGCCAGTGCAGCGTTACAGTAGTGCAATTTTACAGCAGAGGGCTGTAAAGCACTATAAAGCAGTATATAAATCTAAGTGCTATTGCTATATTCAAAATCCCTCTTGGGATTCAACCTTGATTGAAACAATGGATGTTAGTATCAGTTTCAAATTCCGGGCAATGGGTATTCAGCTCCTGCTTCTTATATCTTACCGTGAGTTGGGCAAGGTAAAATAATGGTATAATAGCTTTGATGGATAGCCCACCCACCCCCACCAATGCCTTGTCTTGAAGCATAGGATTGCTTCTCCAAAGAGACCTATGTTTTAGAGAAAGCTGGAATCATTTTTCTTAAGGCTTTGCAAACAGCTTCTTTCACTTCATTGTTCCTAATCGTGTAAATGAAAGGATTTAGTACTGGAGCAACTATGGCATTCACCACAGAAACAGACTTGATTACACCAAAGGAAGAATTCTTGACGGTCGGTCTTAAGTAGACAAAAAAGACGGACCCGTAGAAAATGCAGACTACAATCAGGTGGGAAGCGCAGGTAGAAAAGGCCCTCTGCTGACTGGTGGTTGAAGGCATTTGGAGAATGGTGAAGATGATGAGGAGGTAAGAAATGAGGGTGAAGAGCAAGGAGGACATCACCACAAGCATCGTAACAAGGAAGCCAAGCACTTCGATGACATCTATATCTCCTCCTGCAATCTGCAACACGGGTCCAACATCGCAAAAGAAATGGTCAATAATGTTGGAGGCGCAGTAGGGTAGGTTGGCAATCATGATCACCTGACAAAGAATGGAGAAAAAACCTACAAACCAGGCGGTTACCGCAAGGTTAAGGCAGACCCCAGAAGTCATGATGGTGGTGTATCTCAAAGGATGGCAAATGGCTAAGTACCTATCCAAGGATATCAAAGTGATGATGAAAAATTCAGTGACCCCAAAAAGGAAATAGAAGCACATCTGTATGACACAGCAATAAAAACAGATGGAATTACTAGCAGAGATGTAATTAACCAACAATTTAGGGATGAAGGCTGTGGTATGCCCAATGTCAATTAAAGAAAGGTTGCTAAGGAAGAAATACATGGGTTTCTGGAGATTGCGATCCAGGCTTACCATTATAATAATGAGCCCATTGCCCATTAGGCAAAGGAGATAAAGCAGAAAGACACTGGCATACATCACCCTTTCCATTCCCAAAACACTTGGCAGTCCAACAAGAATGAATCGAGATGCTCTTGTACAATTGGTCACAGTCATGTTTCTTTGTGTTACGAAGAGGGGCGGTGTGGTGGATCAGCGGTTAAGATGCTGAGCTGGCCAGTTGGAAAGCCAGCAGCCCAGGTTCGAGATCCGAGTGTCACACGATGGGATCAGCTCCCATCCTTGCCCCAGCTCCTGCCAACCTAGCAGTTTGAAAACTTGCAAAGGCAAGTAGATAAATAGGTACCACTTCAGTGGGAAGGTAACAGTGTTCCGTGATGTTATGCTGGTCACATGACCACAGAAATGCCTTTGGATAGCGTTGGCTCAATGGCCTTGAAACAGAGATGAGCACCGCCCCCTAAATTTCACAACAATTAGCAGAGTAAAATCCACAGGGACTCCTTTACCTGTGTTACAAAGAGAGAAAATATGGAATCTTCATTGAATCAAGTTTTTAAAACACATTTTTCAGATACTGCTGTTATGACTTCAACCAAGAGAATTCAAGACTGGGTTCTTGCATCAGGTTAACCAATGACGTGTAAAGCTATGGTAGTTAATTTCAAATAAATAATTGAATACCAGTTATGATTTTTAAATGCCCATCTCTAGAATCCCACAAATGAGAGGCCAGAACAAAAAAAAAAACTTTGTTAGAGTTTAGAGTAGTTAGTTAGTTAGTTTATTAGATTTATATACCACCCTGCTCCCGAAGGACTCAGGGCGGTGAACAGCCAACAATAAAAAATATATGTATACAAAATTTAAAAACCCAAATAAAATCAAATTAAATAAATTTGGCCCAGACAGAATTAAAACACCCCACACAATTTAAAACAGATTAAAATTTAGACACTAAAAGAGGAAGAGAGGTTAGGCCAGGCCCGCCTGGTGAAATAAGAAGGTCTTAAGAGTGCGGCAGAAGGTGTGCAGATCCGGGATCCTCCGTATCTCCGGGGAGAGCTCGTTCCAGATAGTAGGTGCCCCTACAGAGAAAGCTCTCCCCCGGGGGCCGCCAGTCGACACTGTTTGGCTGATGGCACCCGGAGGAGCCCCTTTCTATGAGAGCGTACCGGCCGGTAGGAGGCTATTGATGGTAGTAGGCGGTCCTGCAAGTACCTAGGTCCTAAGCCATGGAGCGCTTTGAAGGTGGTAACCAAAACCTTGAAGCGCAACACGGAAGACCACCGGCAGCCAGTGCAGCTCACACAGGAGAGGTGTCACATGGGAACGCATGTCGCTCACATCACCACCCGCGCGGCCGCACTCTGTGCCAGTTGGAGCCTCTGGGTGCTCCTCAAGGGGAACCATATGTAGAGAGCGTCCTGTATGAAATTTGTCTCTGTTGGAAACTTAGAGTTGATTTGAGGTTTCTTTAAATATATACTGACATTTTTGGAACTTATAGTTACGAGGTGAAGTATTTTGACACAAATTACAATGGGAACAGGAAATCTGGAATGACAGAAACCCATATTTCTGAGAGGAAACATTCCACAACTTTGTTAGTTGCCTAAAGAAGGGATCAGCAAAGACCCAAAGGTGCTTATTCAGGAGACAACTGGACTCACATCCAAGAAGCTTCTTCGACTCTGAGAGGATAGTGGGGAATTGAAGGATTTATATTCCTTGCAGACCGCTAATAATCTGCATTCTTTTAGTGGGTCATTGAAGCACTTGAAGGTTTATCTGTGTCCTCAGGGTCACCTGAGTGATTCTCCTGGTTCCTATAGTCCGCAATTTTTTTTCCTCTAGAAATCAATCCCTACTCTCACACTATTCAAAGGGAGTTCATCCCAAATTGTATAGCTAAAAGTTTGTAGAGATTCTCAGTCTGAGAATCTCTACAGACGATCAGCAAAAGCCTAAAAACACAACATACAGAGTGTGATAGAAAAAAATATTGAGAAAGAAGAATATTTATAGATCTATAGATGATAGATAACATGGAATGCAAATAGAGCAAATGAAGAGAGAAGAGGTGCATGAAATTATAGAAGGACCGTAAAGAGGGAAGATTATGTCGTGCAGCAAATAGAATATTATCTGAGATCCTCAAGAAAAAAAGAATCTGCATCCTTTTAGAAGGTCATTGAAGCACCTGGAGCTTTATCTGTGTCCTCAGGATCACCTGAGTGATGCTCCTGGTTCTGGTAGTCGGCAAATGGGGTATCTTTTAAATATAACAGTGGTATAACTAAAAATTAGAAAGGGGAATAATGGAAGATTATAATTCAATACAAATTTGTAATTGTTAAATACAACAAATATTATTAGTATTTTATTTGTAATAAAAGGAGTGATATCAAGAATATGGAGATTGGCATAAAAAGTAATAATATATTGAAATATTGAATAATTAAGGAAAAATAATTTAACAAAATATGTGTATTATTACTAAAAGTTTATAAGATTGTTAATTGTATTGAATATGAAGAATATTGTTTCATTTGCACTTAAAATGTAAGATACTCTGGTCCCACACTGTTCACACAACCATGTTTGTGGAAAAAATAAAAAACTTTAAAAGAAAAAAAAGAAGCAAAAAAATGTTAACTCACCTATTACAGTCAATGGGATACATTTATAATCGCCCAAAGAATCCAGAAATAAAGATGATTGGGGAAAAAAATAGCTTAGTTCAATTCCTTTCTCTTCACTGTCCACAGATGAACTGGATCTTGCTTTTACCCTTCTATGAAAAAACACAAGTTAACATTTCCATACTTGCACACCCAATCCATTGTGGAAATAAAAAGTCAAGACTTCCGCAGTGAAGGTTCCCCTCACACATATGTGCTAGTTGTTCCCCTTTCTAGAGGGTAGTGCTCATCTCTGTTTCAAAGCCGAAGAGCCAGCGCTGTCCAAAGACATCTCCGTGGTCATGTGGCCGGCATGATTAAATGCCAAAGGTGCACAGAACGCTGTTACCTTCCCACCAAAGGTGGTCCCTATTTTTTCTACTTGCATTTTTTATGTGCTTTCAAACTTCTAGGTTGGAAGAAGCTGGGACAATTAACGGGAGCTCACCCTGTTATTTGGCACTAGGGATTCGAACAGCTGAACTGTCAATCTTTCAATCATTAAACTCATCATCATCATCATCTTCAGCAATGAAGGATGGGCTTAGTCCATTATCCTACCCAGAATATTCTCCTCATTTTTCTAGATGGTTTGAGTGGGTCCCTACACCATAAGAACTAGGACCTATGATAGGATAATTTAGCTAATGCACATATAAGTAATAAAAGGTATATAGAAACATAAACACCAAATGTTCCTTTGTGTGACTGTGTTGGGGTGGATGGGTGGATGTGCTAGGTGAGTAATAACTAAATAAAATAAATGAAAAGCTGTAGAAATACAACAGCCAAGATGTTTCTCTCTCCATGGACGTGAAGGTATCTAAATGTTAGGAAGTCTTTACTCTATCTCAAAGGTGTATTCAGCCAGTTTGGACTGGTTCAAGCAAATCGGTAGCTCTGACAGCCCTATCCTGTCCTTTATTTCCTGCTTTCTAGCTCATCTCAATCGTGCGGCACAGCTGATTTCTCACCCTTTGCTGTTCTACTTACCATGGCTGACTTGGAAGATAAGCAGCTGAGCTTCTAAATACACCATTTTCAATGCGAAGTGCGCACTCACTGAACAGGTTGTTAAAAAATTTGAATTCCACCACTGCTATATCTTCAATGAAACTCTTGTCCATGCGCTCCTTCTAAACAACATGTACCTAAAAATCTCTCCATCCTTACCTTGACTTGTTCTTCCTTCATTACCTGCCTTGTTTTCTCCAAGTACTTTTTATTCCATCTCTCCATCCATTTACGAGGATGGTATTTTGAAGAACCGTAAAAAAATAATATATGGTACCATACGTTGAAGGTGAAATGGTAGACTTCTTGAGAAATATTTCCTTTAACATTTAAAGGGAATAACAGAGTAACAGAGTTAGAAGGGACCTGGGAGGTCTTCTCATCCAAACCCCTGCTCAAGCAGGAGACTATGACTATTTCAGACAAATATTTACCAGTTTCTTCTTAAAAACCTTCAGTGATGAAGCTATCACAACTTCTGGAGGCAAGCCATTCCACTGATTAATTTTTCGGACTGTCAGGAAATTTCTCCTTAATTCTAGGTTGGTTCTGTCCTTGGTTAATTTCCATCCATTGCTTCTTATCCTGCCTTCAGATGCTTTGGAGAACAGATTTACCCACTCTTCTTCGTGGTAGCCCCTCAAATAATGAAACGCTGTTAAGAACATCTAGCAGATTGCATCATAGAAATGTTATTTACTGATTCTCCTCAGGAACTTGGGATACAGTCTCCAAGGATATTGGCCTTCAGGTTCCCATGAGTATCATGCACCACAGCTAGAATATGCACAAGGCTGATATCCTTTTGGAGGCAAACTTCTAAAGTGCCATTACAAGTTAGGAGGTCCTCTGGAGACGCACCAACAAGGATAAACTCTGTAACTCTTTTATAGTTGGTCTAATTCCCATTCCTTTTCAACTGCAGAAAGAGAATGTGTAAAATCTTCACTTTTGCAGTGCTTTATTTTGTAGAAAAGATTGAGATGCCATTTCTAGAGATACCGTGTTTCTCAAAAAATACGATCTACCCCGAAAGTAAGTCCTAGCTTGATTTTTACACGTGGCCCCCAAAATAAGTCCTAATTAAGACCTCATCCACTCCAAGGTTCATGGATAAAAATTAAGCTAGGGTGGGGATGGAGGTGGGTGGAGCTACCCTACTACTTACCTTTGGAAAAGTTGCAGCCAGGCCTTGCACACCTCAGCCCATTTTTTCTGCAGCCAGCAAGGCTTTCCTGAAGGCCTCTGCAGCTGTTAACAGAGCTCCAGATCCAGAGCTCTGTTATGGACTGCAGAGGCCTTTCCTACAGTCCTTTCCTGAAGGCCTCATGAAGGAATCTGAACGAAGTTGTTTTCTGTAAATTGCCTCAGTCGTCATCATTCCTTAAATAGGCTAGGGGAGTGGCCAATTAGCCACTCCCCTAGCCTATTACTCTCGAGGAGACCTCCTCCTGAGGAGCCATTCTTGCCTTTTGGTAGCTCTGCGTGCCTGTGCATTGAGAAGAGGTCCCTCCTCTTCTTCCTCTTCACTTATGGGAGCTTCTGGAGGTTCTGAAGGCCCCAGCTGAATCCCTGCCTCTGGCAGCCTCCTCATTGTCTGACTCGGGTGCCAGCTGCACAGGCTGCTGGCGAATCACCACACCAGCCTCCTCGCTGTCAGAATCAGCTACCAGTTGCACAGGCTGCTGGCGGACCACAACAATCCTTAACTTACAACAGTTCATTTAGTGACTGTTCAAATTTACAACAGCACTGAAAAAATGACTTATGACCATTTGTCACAGTTATGACCAATCCAGCATCCCAATGGTCTCATCATCAAAATTAAGATGTTTGGCAATTTATGACAGTTGCAGTGTGCTGGGATCATGAGATCATCTTTTGCAAGCAAAGTCAATGGAGAAAACAAATAAACTTAACAGCCGTGTTAACATATGTAACATATGTGCTAGTTGTTCCTGACTCTAGGGAGCGGTGCTCATTTCTTTTTCAAAGCTGAAGACGTCTTCATCTCATGTGGCCGGCATGACTAAACACCAAAGGTGCACAGAACACTGTTACCTTCCCACCAAAGGTGGTCCCTATTTTTCTACTTGCATTTTTATGTGCTTTCAAACTGCTAGGTTGGCAGAAGCTGAGACAAGTAATGGGGGCTCACCCTGTTACGCGACACTTGGGATTCAAACCGCCGAACTGCTGACCTTTCGATCGACAAACTCAGCATCTTAGCCACTGAGCCACCACATCCCTAATGAACCTAATGAACAAGGCATATATTTTGGGAAAGAGGTGCCTTGATTCTTATAATCCTGAGTACATTATTTATAAAATAATTCTCAAGTCCAACAATACTGATTTGAAATCAATACATGCATGGGGAAAAAATGACAAAAGGCCACTTGGGAAAAACAATTTTACTAGAAGGAGATTGTTCAAGGAATATTTATCTATTCTGGCAAAAAATTATAGCAGTCACAGGCCTCTGATGTTTGGGAGGCCCTCAATTGAGAGGTCGATTGAAATATAAAACTAAATAAAAAGGGAAGGGGACAGAAGTTTAATCAGACAGAAATATTTGTAAATGTTAAAAAGCTGTAAATGAGATGCACATACATTTAGTTAGATCGTTATTTTATTAATCCAATTTATACAGCCATCTCACCAAAAGCGAACTCTGAGTGGCAAATGAGAATCAACGTGAACAATAAAGAAAAGCAAAAAATATATACAATATAAAAACCTTTATTAATACATTAAAACGACAATACAAGCCACAGGAAAAGAAGGATTTCATATTTCTTTCTTTTTTTTTAAAGGCCATCTCAATTATGCAGCTACCTGAGCAGGTTGCCAGTCACCTTTGATTTGATTTGATTTAGTTTGATTCGAGCCCCTAATTATCTCCACTCAGGAAAATTTGTAGAATATGGGTAGTTGTCAGATTCTGGCATCTGTTTCTAAGAAATGATACTTGCTTGCCTAACACCTCCATATCAAGCAGAATTTGAAGTGATGTCTTTCTTATCATGAAAGATAAGGAAGAAAGCTGTAATACATCTGATGGGAATGGAAGAATGGTGGGTGAGGGTGAGGGTGAGGGTGAGGGTGAGGGTGAGGGTGAGGGTGAGGGCATGGGTGAGAGTGAGAGTGAGAGTGAGAGTGAGAGTGGGAGTTAGAGTTAGAGTTAGAGTTAGAGTTAGAGTTAGAGTTAGAGTTAGAGTTAGAGTTAGAGTTAGAGTTAGAGTTAGAGTTAGAGTTAGACTTAGAGTTAGACTTAGAGTTAGAGTTAGACTTAGACTTAGACTTAGAGTTAGACTTAGACTTAGAGTTAGACTTAGAGCTGGAGTTAGGGATAGAGCTAGAGTTAGAGTTAGGGATAGGGATAGAGCTAGAGCTAGAGCTAGAGCTAGAGCTAGAGCTAGAGCTAGAGCTAGAGCTAGAGCTAGAGCTAGAGCTAGAGCTAGAGCTAGAGCTAGAGCTAGAGTTAGGGATAGAGCTAGGAATAGGCATAGGGTTAAGGTTAAGGTTAGGGTTAGGGTTAGGGTTAGGGTTAGGGTTAGGGTTAGGGTTAGGGTTAGGGTTAGGGTTAGGGTTAGGGTTAGGGTTAGGGTTAGGGTTGGGGTTGGGGTTGGGGTTGGGGTTGGGGTTGGGGTTAGGGATAGGGTGAGGGTGAGGGTGAGGGTGAGGGTGAGGGTGAGGGTGAGGGTGAGGGTGAGGGTGAGGGCGAGGGATAGGGATAGGGATAGGGTTAGGGTTAGGGATAGGGTCAGTTGGTTAAAGGAAAATGATGACAACCCAAAAACCTTAGAATGTCAGTTTTCTTCCAAAGTCATGATCCAAGTCATGATCTTTGAGTTCCAGAGAGTTATCTGAAAAAGTATTCTGAACCATGGACAGCACCAAATCTCTTCCATTTTCCCAACCACTCTATCATGGTTTCCACATCTTGAATCACGGAGCTGTTTATACAGTTTGACAGAGAAATGATTGAATCTGTCCTGTGTAGCTTCTATAACTCTCTGGCTTGGTACAGCAACCAAGCAGGACAAGTTCAGACTTCAACAGATAGTTAGGACTGCAGAAAAAAAAAGAAACCATTTGCATCCAGCCTGCCTTTCACTGAGGACCTGTGTATTACCTGAACCAGAAAGGGGGCAGTGAAAATATCTATTGACCCCTCACATTCTGGACATAAATGGTTTCAACCCCTTCCCTCAAGATGATTCTATAGGAAATTGCACACCAAAACAACCAGACCCAAGGACAGATCTGTCCCCACCCCACCCCACCCGTTCCATCACTCTGACAAATAACTAATTCCCACAACAGTGTCTATTCCCTAGGATGTTAAACCACCTATATTTCCTTAGCTTCTTATGACTATAACTGTGTTGTTTTTACCTCATGATTTATATTGATTGCCTTTATTTAATATCCTATCATGTTTATGTTGTTTGCTTAGTATCCTATGACCACACTCAGTTTGCATCTTATGACTTATGATAATTGTACTTTATGATTATGAGAATGATTTATCACTTGTTCCTTGTATGTATGCACTGGAGACAAATTCCTTGTGTGTCCAATCACACTTAGCCAATAAAGAATTCTACTGTCAATTCCAACAATCTTCTTTCAATTAACTGCACCAGGAAATCCAAAGGATGCAAACTGATCTCCAAGTCAAAGTTAAAAGCAAAGTAACCCAGGGAGCAGATTACTACTGCTGCTGGTACAGATCCATAAGAAAATTGTCATCTTTTTGTCATGATTGAAGAACATTCAAAGGCTAACTTTCCATGACATTCTGACCTATGCATAATAAACAAAATGATCTGCTACTACTTCAGTTTCAACCACAATAATACCCGAGCACACAATAGATACAAACTCAAGGTAAACCGATCCTAACTCGATTGCAGAAAATACAACTTCAGGAATGCACTACCTGACTCTGTAGTTTCTTCCCCAAACCCCCAAAACATTAACCTTAAACTGTCTACTGTTGACCTCACCCCATTCCTAAGAGGTCTGTAAGGGCCATGCATAAGTGTACCAGCGTGTATACAGTCCCTGTCCTACTGTCCCCATTTATTCATACCCATTTACTGTGTTTATATTTATGTTTATACCTGTTTGACAAACTAAATAAATAAATGATAAATTCTTCCTGGGTTCAGCCTTGATTTAAGTTATGGGTGCTCCCATCACCATAGTTTCAGATGCTGGATGACGGGTGTTGTCCTGTTGCTACATCTATCTTACCTTGAATTAGGAAAAGTAAAGTTATGGTAAAATATTGCTGATGGATAGTTCACCCATTCGTCATTTTGAAGAAGAGGATTTCTCCTTCAAACAGGTCTAGTTTTAGATTTTAGGAAAACTGGAGCCTTTTTTTCTTAATGCTTTCCAAATTGCTTCTTTCACTTCTTTGTTCCTAATAGTATAAACAAAAGGATTGAGCACTGGAGCCACTGTAGTATGGACCACAGAAACGGACCGGATTACCCCGAAGGAAGAGTTCTTCATAGTAGGTCTTAAATAGACAAAAAACACTGACCCATACAAAATGCAAACCACCACCAAATGGGAAGCACACGTTGAAAAGGCCCTCTGCTGTCTGGTTGATGAAGACATTCGGAGAATGGTGAAGATGATGAAGAGGTAAGATATGAGGGTGAAAAGCAGAGAGGACATCACTACGACTATAGTACTAAGGAAGCTCAGGGCTTCAATGAGATGTGAATCTCCTCCTGCAATCTTTAAAACAGGCCCAGCATCGCAAAAGAAATGATCGATAACGTTGGAGCTGCAATAGGGTAGGTTAGCGACCAGGATGACCTGACAAATCACGTAGAAAGAAACCACAAGCCAGGCTGCCACGGACAGCTTCAAGCAAACCCCAGAGGTCATGATAGTGGCGTATCTCAAAGGATGGCAAATGGCTAAGTATCTGTCCAAGGATATCAAGGTGATGATGAAAAATTCTGTAATGCCGAAGAAGAAGTAAAAGAACAGTTGTGTTATGCAGCAGCAGAAACAGATGGAATTGTTTGCAGAGAGATAGTTGACTAGCAGTTTAGGAATAAAAGCGGTGGTGTGTCCAATGTCAATGCAAGAAAGGTTGCTAAGGAAGAAATACATGGGCTTCTGGAGATGGCGGTCCAAAATTACCATCACAATGATGAGCCCATTGCCCATCAGACACAGGAGGTAGAGCAGAAAGATGCCTGCATGCATCAGATTTTCCATTTGCCCTACCTTTGGCAAGCCGACCAGGATAAACTCTACCGCTCTCGTACAGTTGGTCAAATTCATGTTCTCCTATAAGATAGGAAAATACAGCGTGTTCAATGAGTCACTTTTTAAACACATTTCTAAATGCAGTTGTCATGAATTACCGCTGTGTTTGGAACACATAAAACATACTAGTGCATTTACAGAAATGCTATCAGATCAAGTACTGTCATATGTGGTGGACATGCCCCAAAGCAAAAAAAGGAAGAAAAAAAAAACTTTGTCAAAAATACATACATGGTTGGGAAAAATGATAAAGCAACATATTGATTTGAAGCCAGAAATATTTTTGTTAGATAAATATAATAAGGGGAATACATATATGATCTTACATTTATTAACTGCATCCAGAATCGTACTTGCACAACAATGTAAAAGTGAAGAGATTCCTACAGATGAAAATGTAATGAAAAATATTAGAATGTGCTGAAATGAATGGATTAAAACTTAAAATTAAGGAGGAAATGGAATACTTTTTGACATGGGGTTTATTTTACCAATAGTTAGCTAACAAAAACAAAAGTTAGAAACATGGAAATATAAGAAAAGGATCAATGAAACAAGGGAGGTTTAAGATAGAAAAGTAAATGTTATGATTATTATTTCTATTATTATAGAATTAATATTAGTGCAATGAGCATCATTGTAAATACCATGATTATTATTTTTCAAAACTGCTTGTACCCAGACAATACCCTCTTTAATTGAAAGTGGAATTTTTATTTGCTAAATTTTTTTGAAAAAAAACTTTATACCAAAATAAAAAAAACAACACCCCATACTAGTACATTTAGTAGGATAAGTGCCCCAAGACTATCGCCAAGACTTCATTTATTGGATTTCCAGGTCTTTCATTTAAAGCCTTCTTCATCCTTCCAGCTTTTCTATCTTCTGTAGATAGAAAATATTGCTGAACCAAATTCAGAGTTTGATGGAGGGATGTTGAGAGCAGTTGGACAATTATTTGGAGGTGGAAACTTATTTGGATATGCAACATGGATGTGTCGCTGAGAGAAAGAACAACGAAGGATGGTGAATGGATAAGCAGTTACGAACGTAAGACCGAAAATTATGATATTTTGCAAATAGGAACTGCATTGAGATGTTGAAGAAAATCAACGCAGAATGTCCCACCAAATAAACAATAAAAGTCATGATCATTCATTTGTAGATATGTCTATGGAGATTCTCAGTCATGCATGTCATGGTTGTCCCAAAGTTGCTTTTTCAACTACTGGACTTTATTTGTTTTTCCTTGAAGAAAATTTACTTCTCATCCAAGAAGCTTCTTCAACTCTGATAAGAGCTTCCATTCCCACTATCCTGTCAGATCTGAAGAAGCTTCTTGGATGAGAAACGAAATGTCTTCAAGGAAAAGCAACGGAAGTCCAGTTGGTTCTTGAAAAAGCATGTTTGGGATAGTTTATAGACATCAACAAAAATGCTTGTACTGTATATGAATATTTGCTAAATTTCTCTCTCTCTCTCTCTCTCTCTCTCTGGATAATGTTGGAGGCCCACGACAGAAAGAACACAAATAACATATTTCTACATGAACATACCTAACATTCTTATGGATAAGATGTGAAGATCCTCAACAGTGGGGGAGACTGAGATTGTTCTCCATTTCAATCTGAGGCAAGAAAAGCAGCTATGGACACCTGTTAAATAGATCCCCAAATCATTGCAGTAATAATAAAATAATAAAAACACTTTTTACAATTTCTCAGTGGAGATTTTACATCCTCAAACAGGATACTCAGGTTTCAATGGCTTGCAAAGAAATACTTTATCTACTCTGGTAAAGGCAAAAAACAAATGTTTTACCTAGTTTCTTAAAAGCCTTTTCTGGAAATTAGATCATAGAAATGAGAAGTTATGGGGTGATGTTTCATAGACACCCGAGATAACCTCTCCAGAGGAAGTCTGTTTCTAATTTCCCATGGGAATCCAGAGATGATGCTAAGAAAATAATAATTTGAATCACTATGGCATGGACCTCATATAATATTTGGATCAAATCAGTGGTGGGTTTCAAATCCCGTTGCTACCGGTTCCCTCATGGGCGAGCTCACAGGTGTGTGTGTGACGCTTCTGTGCATGTGTGTGTTGCTTCTGCTTATGCATGTGATGCTTCTGTGATGCACAGAAGCATCTGCATATGCACAGAGACATCCGGGCTGGTGGACAGAGTCTTCCGCAGCCACTGCCGCCGCTACCAGTTCACCAAACCGGGGTGAACTGGTAGCAACCCACCACTGGATCAAATATTAACCTTGGCTCCAAGATTGCTCATCTTCTGTGTACGATTATTTTAGCAGAGTCTTACAATAATAATTGGGGCAGGGGTACTTTTCTTCCCATACTATTTTCCTACTGTATGGAATTTTCTCTGTTTCCATGGAAGCAAAAATGGGGAAAATTAACTCAAAAGGTCACAACAGTGAGGTTATGTTTTGGGGAGGTGGAGCAGAGGTGGGATTCAGCAGGTTCTGAATCGGTAGTGGAAATTTTGAGTAGTTCGGAGAACCGGTAGTGAAAATTCTGACTGGCCCCACCCCCATTTATTCTCTGCCTCCCGAGTCCCAGCTGATTGGGAATAAATGGGGATTTTGCAGTAACCTCCCCATGGAGTGGGGACAGGATGGAGATTTTACAGTATTCTTCCCCTGGAGTGAGGTGGGAATGGAGATTTTACAGTATTCTTCCCCTGCCACGCCCATCAAGCCATGCCATGCTCACAAAGCCACACCCACAGAACCGGTAGTAAAAAAATTTGAAACCCACCACTGAGGTGGGCAGTGAAAAAAAACCCTGATTTATGAAGAGTCCTCACACCTATGGCCGTTGCAGCATCCTCGTGGTCACATGATCAAAATTTACAGAATACAGAATAGCAAATGTTACAAGATATTATTGTTACGGAAATGTGCACTTCTACCAATTTTGTATGAAACTTAATTACTTTTTAAAATAATTATAATCGTAATCATAGGTTTATTTGTCAAACATGTATAAGATAACAGGTAAAAGTATAAACATAATTTGAATACCTGAAAAGAGTAAGTAAAAAGGGAATATTGGGACAGGGATGGTGCACTTATGCACGTCCCTTACAGATCTCTTAGGAATGGGGTGAGGTCAACAGTAGACAGTTTAAGGTTAAAGTTTTGGGGGTTTGGGGAAGAAACTACAGAGTCAGGTAGTGCATTCCAGGCATTGATCACTCTGTTACTGAAGTCGTATTTTCTGCAATCGAGTTTGGAACAATTTATCTATTCGAGTTTATTCTGTTACTGAAATTGTATTTTCTGCAATCGAACTTGTATCTATTATTTGCTTGTGTATTGTTGTGGTTGAAGCTAAAGTAGTCATTGACAGGAAGGACATGTTGGCAGATAATTTTATGTACTATGCTTAGGGCAGACTGAAGTTGGTGTAGTTCTAAGTTGTCTTAAGCCCAAAATTTTGAGCCTGATGGCATAAGGCATTTTATTGCGGTTAGAGGAATGGAGGACTCTTCTCGTAAAATATCTCTGGACTCTGATATACAGTGTGAGTTCCAGACAGATGAGCTGTATTCAAGAATTGGTCTAGCAAATGTTTTGTATGCTCTACTTAGTAGTACAACATTGCCAGAGAAAGAGCTGCGCAAGATTAGGTTAACAACTCTTAATGCCTTTTTGGCAGTGTTGTTACAGTGGGTTTACAATCTGCTTTCATTTACAATCTGCAAAATAATACATGTATGAATTTTAAAAAAACGCACAGAGATGCTTTATATTAGAGAACATTGCAAGACTGCTATTCAGGAAAAATTGCTAGACAAATGTGTGAGGTTGGGTGGGTTGCATAAAAATACATACGTATCTCAAGTTCGATGGTTCACAATATTCCTCATGAACCTCTATTTTGAAGATAAGTTAGACATTTTTCAAAGAATAAAATAAACAAGTAAATGGGAAGGAGAAAAATTGATAAGGAGGAAAATAAGAAAAGGAGAAGGAGAAGAAGAAAAATTGAGAGACTAGCTTATATCTTGCAACCCTCTCTCAGCCCTCTCTTTCATATAATAAGGTGTATATTTTCTATAAGATTATCTCTTATGAAATAATAACAAAATATCAAAATAACAAAGTAAGAAGGACCCTTGGAGGTCTTCTATGTTATGTTATGTTATCTTTATTAGATTTATATACCGCCCTTCTCCCAAAGGACTCAGGGCGGTGTTAAAACAGTGCACATACAACATTAAAACCCATTTAAAAACGAATTAAACAAATTTGGCTCCTTTCATTAAAAACCCATAAGTTAAAATACCCCATCCCAAGTTTCTATTCAGCCAGGCCAGCCTGCTGAAATAACAAGGTCTTAAGGGTCTGGCAAAAAGTACGGAGGTCAGGGATCGTACGTAACCCAGGGGGTAGTTCATTCCAGAGGGCTGGTGCCCTCACAGAGAAGGCCCTCCCCCTGGGGGTCTCCAGACTACATTGTTTTGCCGAAGGCACCCTGGGGAGCCCGTCTCTGTGGGAGCGTGTTGGTCAGTGGGAGGCTATTTATGGCTGAAGGTGGTTCCGTAGATATCTGGGCCCTAAGCCATGGAGCGCTTTAAAGGTGGTAACCAACACTTGAACCGCACCCGGAAGACCACTGGGAGCCAGAGCAGCTCGCGCAGGAGAGGTGTCACATGGATGTATCGAATCGCACCCATAATCACCAGTTGGAGCCTCTGGGTGCCCTTCCCTTAGAGAGTGTTGCAGTAATCCAGACTTCTAGTCCAACCCCCTGCTCAGGCAAGAAGCCCTATACCATTTCAGTCATATGGTTATCCAATCTTGTCTTAAAAACCTCTTTAAAATTATTCATTTTACTTGCCTGATGTATCCTTCACAATCAGATTTCCTTCTCTCTCTCTTTTTTTTAAAATTAGATTTATATGCCACCCTTCTCCAGAGACTCAGGGCAGCTACAATGCGTTAAGCAGTAGCCTTCATACTTTTGTATATTTATACAAAGTCCCCCACAAACTGGGTCCTCAATTGACATACTTTAGAAAGGATGGAAGGCTGAGTCAACTTGAGCCTCGAACTCGCATAATTGCAGACAGCTGGGTGTTAATAACTGGCTATCTAGCCCGTCGAGCTGTCTGAGACTCTTCTCTTAATCTTCTCTATTGTTTGTTTGTATCCAATTGGTAATGCTACTTCCCAAGTCTGTTGAGTTGTCTGCATCTTACTAAAGACTAAATTATCCTATTGATCACGTGATAAACTACATGACTTCTTGATGTAACTAATTTCATTATGCATTTTAGTATAATCTCGGGAACCATGAATATTGCTGACAGGCATGTGGAATTAATCAATCAGAATAGCGGTGGAAGGGATCTTGGAGGTCTTCTAGTCTAACTCCTTGCTCAAGCAGGAGACCTTATGTTGGGATGGGGGGAGGTTTGCCACCAAATCGTGAACCAGCACACAAGCAAACACACTAGGACTGAAATAAAACTAGCAGAAGAGTCTTGCTTTCGATCGACAAGCTCAGCGTCTTAGCCACTGAGTCACCACATCCCTAATGAACCTAATGAACACGGCATATATTTTGGGAAAGAGGTGCCTTGATTCTTATAATCCTGAGTACATCATTTATAAAATAATTCTCAAGTCCAACAGTACTGATTTGAAATCAATACACGCATGGGGAAAAAAAATGACAAAAGGCCACTTGGGAAAAACAATTTTACTTGAAGGAGATTGTTCAAGGAATATTTATCTATTCTGGCAAAAAATTATAGCAGTCACAGGCCTCTGATGTTTGGGAGGCCCTCGATTGAGAGGCCGATTGAAATATAAAACTAAATAAAAAGGGAAGGGGACAGAAGTTTAATCAGACAGAAATATTTGTAAATGTTAAAAAGCTGTAAATGAGATGCACATACATTTATTTAGCTCGTTATTTTATTAATCCAATTTATACAGCCATCTCACCAAGCAAACTCTGGGTGGCAAATGAGAATCAACGTGAATAAAGAAAAGCAAAAAATATATACAATATAAAAAACTTTATTAATACACATCATTAAAATGACAATACAAGCCACAGGAAAGGAAGGATTTCATTTTTCTTTTTTTTTTAAGGCCACCTCAATTATGAAGCTACCTGAACAGGTTGCCAGTCACCTTCGATTTGATTTGATTTGATTTGATTCGAGCCCCTAATTATCTCCAATCAGGAAAATTTGTAGAATTTGGGTAGTTGTCAGATTCTGGCATCTGTTTCTAAGAAATGATACTTGCTTGCCTAACACTTCCAAAATCAAACAGAATTTGAAGCGATGTCTTTCTTATCATGAAAGAAGGAAGAAAGCTGTAATTAATCTGATGGGAATGAAAGAATGGTGGGTGAGGGTGAGGGTGAGGGTGAGGGTGAGGGTGAGGGTGAGGGTGAGGGTGAGAGTGAGAGTGAGAGTGAGAGTGAGAGTGAGAGAGAGTTAGGAATAGGGAAAGGGTTAAGGTTAGGTTTAGGGTTGGGGTTGGGGTTGGGATTGGGGATTGGGGATTGGGGATTGGGGATTGGGGATAGAGATAGGGATAGGGATAGGGATAGGGATAGGGATAGGGATAGGGATAGGGATAGGGTGAGGGTGAGGGTGAGGGTGAGGGTGAGGGTGAGGGTGAGGTGAGGGTGAGGGCGAGGGCGAGGGCGAGGGTGAGGGCGAGGGCGAGGGCGAGGGCGAGGGCGAGGGCGAGGGCGAGGGCGAGGGCGAGGGCGAGGGCGAGGGCGAGGGCGAGAGCTAGGGATAGGGATAGGGGTAAGGATAGGGATAGGGATAGGGTTAGGGTTAGGGTTAGGGTTAGGGTTAGGGTTAGGGTTAGGGTTAGGGTTAGGGTTAGGGTTAGGGTTAGGGTTAGGGTTAGGGTTAGGGTTAGGGTTAGGGTTAGGGTTAGGGTTAGGGTTAGGGTTAGGGTTAGGGTTAGGGTTAGGGTTAGGGTTAGGGTTAGGGTTAGGGTTAGGGTTAGGGTTAGGGTTAGGGTCGGTTGGTTAAAGGAAAATGATGGCAACCAAAAAACCTTAGAAAGTCAGTTTTCCTCCCAAGTCATGATCCAAGTCATGATATTTTAAGTTCCAGAGAATTATCTGAAAAAGTATTCAGAACCATGGACAGCACCAAATCTCTTCCATTTTCCCAACCACTCTATCATGGTTTCCACATCTTGAATCACAGAGCTGCTTATACAGTTTGACAAAGAAATGATTGAATCTGTCCTGTGTAGCTTCTATAACTCTCTGGCTTGGTACAGCAACCAAGCAGGACAAGTTCAGACTTCAACGGATAGTTAGGACTGCAGAAAAAAAAAAGAAACCAATTGCATCCAGCCTGCCTTTCACTGAGGACCTGTGTATTACCTGAACTAGAAAGGGGACAGTGAAAATATCTATTGACCCCTCACATCCTGGACATAAATGGTTTCAACCTCTTCCCTCAAGATGATTCTATAGGAAATTGCACACCAAAACAACCAGACCCAAGGACAGATCTGTCCCCACCCCACCCCACCCGTTCCATCACTCTGACAAATAACTAATTCCCACAACAGTGTCTATTCCCTAGGATGTTAAACCACCTATATTTCCTTAGCTTCTTATGACTATAACTTTGTTGTTTTTACCTCATGATTTATATTGATTGCCTTTATTTAATATCCTATCATGTTTATGTTGTTTGCTTAGTATCCTATGACCACACTCAGTTTGCATCTTATGACTTATGATAATTGTACTTTATGATTATGAGCATGATTTATCACTTGTTCCTTGTATGTATGCACTGGAGACAAATTCCTTGTGTGTCCAATCACACTTAGCCAATAAAGAATTCTACTGTCAATTCCAACAATCTTCTTTCAATTAACTGCACCAGGAAATCCAAAGGATGCAAACTGATCTCCAAGTCAAAGTTAAAAGCAAAGAAACCCAGGGAGCAGATTACTACTGCTGGTGGTACAGATCCATAAGAAAATTGTCATCTTTTTGTCATGATTGAAGAACATTCAAAGGCTATCCTTCCATGATATTCTGACCTATGCATAATAAACAAAATGATCTGCTACTACTTCAGTTTCAACCACAATAATACCCGAGCACACAATAGATACAAACTCAAGGTAAACCGATCCTAACTCGATTGCAGAAAATACAACTTCAGGAATGCACTACCTGACTCTGTAGTTTCTTCCCCAAACCCCCAAAACTTTAACCTTAAACTGTCTATTGTTGACCTCACCCCATTCCTAAGAGGTCTGTAAGGGCCATGCATAAGTGCACCAGCGTGTATACAGTCCCTGTCCTACTGTCCCCATTTATTCATACCCATTTACTGTGTTTATATTTATGTTTATACCTGTTTGACAAACTAAATAAATAAATAATGATAAATTCTTCCTGGGTTCAGCCTTGATTTAAGTTATGGGTGCTCCCATCACCATAGTTTCAGATGCTGGATGACGGGTGTTGTCCTGTTGCTACATCTATCTTACCTTGAATTAGGAAAAGTAAAGTTATGGTAAAATATTGCTGATGGATAGTTCACCCATTCGTCATTTTGAAGAAGAGGATTTCTCCTTCAAACAGGTCTAGTTTTAGATTTTAGGAAAACTGGAGCCTTTTTTTCTTAATGCTTTCCAAATTGCTTCTTTCACTTCTTTGTTCCTAATAGTATAAACAAAAGGATTGAGCACTGGAGCCACTGTAGTATGGACCACAAAAACGGACCGGATTACCCCGAAGGAAGAGTTCTTCATAGTAGGTCTTAAATAGACAAAAAACACTGACCCATACAAAATGCAAACCACCACCAAATGGGAAGCACACGTTGAAAAGGCCCTCTGCTGTCTGGTTGATGAAGACATTCGGAGAATGGTGAAGATGATGAAGAGGTAAGATATGAGGGTGAAAAGCAGAGAGGACATCACTACGACTATAGTACTAAGGAAGCTCAGGGCTTCAATGAGATGTGAATCTCCTCCTGCAATCTTTAAAACAGGCCCAGCATCGCAAAAGAAATGATCGATAACGTTGGAGCTGCAATAGGGTAGGTTAGCGACCAGGATGACCTGAGAAATCACGTAGAAAGAAACCACAAGCCAGGCTGCCACGGACAGCTTCAAGCAAACCCCAGAGGTCATGATAGTGGCGTATCTCAAAGGATGGCAAATGGCTAAGTATCTGTCCAAGGATATCAATGTGATAATGAAAAATTCTGTAATGCCGAAGAAGAAGTAAAAGAACAGTTGTGTTATGCAGCAACAGAAACAGATGGAATTGTTTGCAGAGAGATAGTTGACTAGCAGTTTAGGAATAAAAGCGGTGGTGTGTCCAATGTCAATGCAAGAAAGGTTGCTAAGGAAGAAATACATGGGCTTCTGGAGATGGCGGTCCAAAATTACCATCACAATGATGAGTCCATTGCCCATCAGACACAGGAGGTAGAGCAGAAAGATGCCCGCATGCATCAGATTTTCCATTCGCCCTACCTTTGGCAAGCCGACCAGGATAAACTCTACCGCTCTCGTACAGTTGGTCAAATTCATGTTCTCCTATAAGATAGGAAAATACAGTGTCTTCAATGAGTCACTTTTTAAACACATTTCTAAATGCAGTTTTAATGAATTATTGTTGTGTTTGGAACACATAAAACATACTAGTGCATTTAGAGAATTGCTATCAGATCAAGTACTATCATATGTGGTGGACATGCCCCAAAGGAAAAATAGGAAAAAAAAAAAAACCTTGTCAAAAATACATACATGGTTGGGGAAAACGATAAAGCAACATATTGATTTGAAGCCAGAAATATTTTTGTTGGATAAATATAATAAGGGGAATACATATATGATCTTACATTTATTAACCGCATCCAGATTTGTATTTGCACAACAATGTAAAAGTGAAGAGATTCCTACAGATGAAAATGTAATGAAAAATATTAGAATGTGCAGAAATGAATGGATTAACACTTAAAATTAAGGAGGAAATGGAATACTTTTTGACATGGGGTTTATTTTACCAACGGTTAGCTAACAAAAACAGAAGTTAGAAACATGGAAATATAAGAAAAGGATCAATGGAACAAGGGAGGATTGTTAAGATAGAAAAGTAAATATTATGATTATTATTTCTATTATTATAGAATTAATATTAGTGCAATGAGCATCATTGTAAATACCATGATTATTATTTTTCAAACAATACCAGACAATACCCTCTTTAATTGAAAGTGGAATTTTTATTTGCTAAAAAATAAAAAAAAAACTTTATACCAAAATAAAAACAACATTCCATACTAGTACATTTAGTAGGATAAGTGACCCAGGACTATCGCTAAGACTTCATTTATTGGATTTCCAGGTCTTTCATTTAAAGCCTTCTTCATCCTTCCAGCTTTTCTATCTTCTGTAGATAAAAAATATTGCTGAACCAAATTCAGAGTTTGATGGAGGGATGTTGAGAGCAATAGGACAATTATTTGGAGGTGGAAACTCATCTGGATATGCAACACGGATGTGTCGCTGAGAGAAAGAACAGCGAAGGATGGTGAATGGATAAGCAGTTACGAACGTAAGACCGAAAATTATGATATTTTGCAAATAGGAACTGCATTGAGATGTTGAAGAAAATCAACGCAGAATGTCCCACCAAATAAACAATAAAAGTCATGATCATTCATTTGTAGATATGTCTATGGAGATTCTCAATCATGCATGTCATGGTTGTCCCAAAGTTGCTTTTTCAACTACTGGACTTTATTTGTTTTTCCTTGAAGATGTTTCACTTCTCATCCAAGAAGTTTCTTCAGCTCTGATAAGAGCTTCCATTCCCACTATCCTGTCAGATCAGAAGAAGCTTCTTGGATGAGAAACAAAATGTCTTCAAGGAAAAACAACGGAAGTCCAGTTGCTTCTTGAAAAAGCATGTTTGGGATAGTTTATAGACATCAACAAAAATGTTTGTACTATATACGAATATTTGCTAAATTTCTCTCTCTCTCTCTATCTCTGGATAATCTTGGAGGCCCACGACAGAAAGAACGTAAATAACATATTTCTACATGCACATACCTAACATTTTTACGGATAAGATGTGAAGATCCTCAACAGTGAGGGAGACTGAGATTGTTCTCCATTTGAATCTGAGGCAAGAAAAGCAGCTATGGACACCTGTTAAATAGATCCCCAAATCATAGCAGTAATAATAAAATAATAAAAACACTTTTTATAGTTTGTCAGTGGAGATTTTACATCCTCAAACAGGATACTCAGGTTTCAATGGCTTGCAAAGAAATATTTTATCTACTCTGGTAAAGCCAAAAAACAAATGTTTTACCTAGTTTTTTAAAGCCTTTTCTGGAAATTAGATCATAGAAATGAGAAGTTATGGGGTGATGTTTCATAGACACCCGAGATAACCTCTCCAGAGGAAGTCTGTTTCTAATTTCCCATGGGAATCCAGAGATGATGCTAAGAAAATAATATTTTGAATCACTATGGCATGGACCTCATATAATATTTGGATCAAATCAGTAGTGGGTTTCAAATCCCGTTGCTACCAGTTCCCTCGTGGGTGAGCTCACATGTGTATGTGATGCTTCTGTGCATGTGTGTGAGGCTTCTGCTTATGCGTGTGATGCTTCTGTGATGCGCAGAAGCATCTGCATATGCGCAGAGACATCCAGGCTGGTGGACAGAGTCTTCCGCAGCCACTGCCGCCGCTACCAGTTCACCAAACCGGGGTGAACTGGTAGCAACCCACCACTGGATCAAATATTAACCTTGGCTCCAAGATTGCTCATCTTCTGTGTACGATTATTTTAGCAGAGTCTTACAATAATAATTGGGGCAGGGGTACTTTTCTTCCCATACTATTTTCCTACTGTATGGAATTTTCTCTGTTTCCATGGAAGCAAAAATGGGGAAAATTAACTCAAAAGGTCACAACAGTGAGGTTATGTTTTGGGGAGGTGGAGCAGAGGTGGGATTCAGCAGGTTCTGACCAGTTCTGGAGAATCGGTAGTGGAAATTTTGAGTAGTTCGGAGAACCGGTAGTGAAAATTCTGACTGGCCCCACCCCCATTTATTCTCTGCCTCCCGAGTCCCAGCTGATCGGGAATAAATGGGGATTTTGCAGTAACCTCCCCATGGAGTGGGGACAGGATGGAGATTTTACAGTATTCTTCCCCTGGAGTGGGGTGGGAATGGAGATTTTACAGTATCCTTCCCCTGCCACGCCCATCAAGCCATGCCATGCTCACAAAGCCACACCCACAGAACCTGTAGTAAAAAAATTTGAAACCCACCACTGAGGTGGGCAGTGAAAAAAAACCCCTGATTTATGAAGAGTCCTCATACCTATGGCCGTTGCAGCATCCTCGTGGTCACATGATCAAAATTTACAGAATACAGAATAGCAAATGTTACAAGATGTTATTGTTACGGAAATGTGCACTTCTACCAATTTTGTATGAAACTTAATTACTTTTTAAAATAATCATAATCGTAATCATAGGTTTATTTGTCAAGCATATATAAGATAACAGGTAAAAGTATAAACATAATTTGAATACCTGAAAAGAGTAAGCAAAAAAGGAATATTAGGACAGAGATGGTAGGCACACTGGTGCACTTATGCACGTCCCTTACAGATCTCTTAGGAATGGGGTGAGGTCCACAGTAGACAGTTTAAGGTTAAAGTTTTGGGGGTTTGGGGAAGAGACTACAGAGTCAGGTAGTGCATTCCAGGCATTGATCACTCTGTTACTGAAGTCGTATTTTCTGCAATCGAGTTTGGAACAATTTATCTATACGAGTTTATTCTGTTACTGAAGTTGTATTTTCTGCAATCGAACTTGTATCTATTATTTGCTTGTGTATTGTTGCGGTTGAAGCTAAAGTAGTCATTGACAGGAAGGACATGTTGGCAGATAATTTTATGTACTATGCTTAGGGCAGACTGAAGTTGGTGTAGTTCTAAGTTGTCTTAAGCCCAAAATTTTGAGTCTGATGGCATAAGGCATTTTATTGCGGTTAGAGGAATGGAGGACTCTTCTCATAAAATATCTCTGGACTCTGATATACAGTGTGAGTTCCAGACAGATGAGCTGTATTCAAGAATTGGTCTAGGAAATGTTTTGTATGCTCTACTTAGTAGTACAACATTGCCAGAGAAGGAGCTACGCAAGATTAGGTTAACAACTCTTAATGCCTTTTTGGCAGTGTTGTTACAGTGGGTTTACAATCTGCTTTCATTTACAATCTGCAAAATAATACATGTATGAATTTAAAAAAATGCACAGAGATACTTTATATTAGAGAACATTGCAAGACTGCTATTCAGGAAAAATTGCTAGACAAATGTGTGAGGTTGGGTGGGTTGCATAAAAATACATACGAATCTCAAATTCAATGGTTCACAATATTCCTCGTGGACCTCTATTTTGAAGATAAGTTAGACATTTTTCAACAGAATAAAATAAAAAAGTAAATGGGAAGGAGAAAAATTGATAAGGAGGAAAATAAGTAAAGGAGAAAGAGAAGGTGAAAAATTGATAGACTAGCTTATATCTTGCAACCCTCTCTCAGCCCTCTCTTTCATATAATAAGGTGTATATTTTCTATAAGATTATCTCTTATGAAATAATAACAGAATATCAAAATAACAGAGTAAAAAGGGACCTTGAAGGTCTTCTATGTTATGTTACGCTATCTTTATTAGATTTATATACCACCCTTCTCCCGATGGACTCAGGGCGGTGTAAAGCCATGTTAAAACAGTGCACATACAACATTAAAACCCATTTAAAATCGAATTAAACAAATTTGGCTCTTTTCATTAAAAACCCATAAGTTAAAATACCCCATCCCAAGTTTCTATTCAGCCAGGCCAGCCTCCTGAAATAACAAGGTCTTAAGGGCCCGGCAAAAAGTACGGAGGTCGGGGATCGTACGTAACCCAGGGGGTAGTTCGTTCCAGAGGGCTGGTGCCCCCACAGAGAAGGCCCTCCCCCTGGGGGTCTCCAGCCTACATTGTTTTGCCGACAGCACCCTGAAGAGCCCCTCTCTGTGGGAGCGCGTTAGTCAATGGCAGGCTATTTATGGCTGAAGGTGGTTCTGTAGATATCTGGGCCCTAAGCCATGGAGTGCTTTAAAAGTGGTAGCCAACACCTTGAACCGCACCCGGAAGACCACTGGGAGCCAGAGCAGCTCGCCCAGGAGAAGTGTCACATGGGTGCATCGAATCGCACTAATAATCACCCGTGCGGCCGCATTCTGGACTAGTTGGAGCCTCCGGGTGCCCTTCAAGGGGAGCCCCATGTAGAGAGTGTTGCAGTAGTCCAGACTTCTAGTCCAACCCCCTGCTCAGGCAAGAAGCCCTATACCATTTCAATCATATGGTTATCCAATCTTGTCTTAAAAACCTCTTTAAAATTATTCATTTTACTTGCCTGATGTATCCTTGACAATCAGATTTCCTTCTCTCTCTCTTTTTTTTTTTTTTAAAAAATTAGATTTATATGCCGACGTTCTCCAGAGACTCAGGGCGTTAAGCAATAGCCTTCATACTTTTGTATATTTATAAAAAGTCAGCTTATTGCCCCCACAAACTGGGTCCTCAATTGACCTACCTTAGAAAGAATGGAAGGCTGAGTCAACCTTGAGCCTCGAACTCGCATAATTGCAGACAGCTGGGTGTTAATAACAGGCTATCTAGCCCATCGAGCTATCTGAGGCTCTTCTCTTAATCTTCTCTATTGTTTGTTTCTATCCAATTGGTAATGCTACTTCCCAAGTCTGTTGAGTTGTTTGCATCTTATCAAAGTCTAAATTATCCTATTGATCACGTGATAAACTACATGACTTCTTGATGTGATTAATTTCATTATGCATTTTAGTATAATCTTGGGAACCATGAATATTGCTGACAGGAGTAATCAATCAGAATAGCGCTGGAAGGGACCTTGGAGGTCTTCTAGTCTGACTCCTTGCTCAAGCAGGAGACCTTATGTTGGGACGGGGGGAGGTCTGCCCCCGAATTGTGAACCAGCACACAAGCAAACACACTAGGACTGAAATAAAACTAGCAGAGGAGTCTTGCTTTCGATCGACAAGCTCAGCGTCTTAGCCACCGAGTCACCACATCCCTAATGAACCTAATGAACAAGGCATATACAGGTGAAACTCGAAAAATTAGAATATCATGCAAAAGTTCATTTATTTCAGTAATGTAACTTAAAAGATGAAATTAATATATGAGATAGACACATTACATGCAAAGCAAGATAGTTCAAGCCTTGATTTGTCATAATTTTGATGATTATAGCTTACAACTCATGAAAACCCCAAATTCACAATCTCAGAAAATTAGAATATTACATGAAATCAAGAAAACAAGGATTGTACATAGAACAAGATTGGACCTCTGAAAAGTATAAGCATGCATATGTACTCAGTACTTGGTTTAGGCCCCTTTTGCAACAATTACTGCCTCAATGCAGCATGGCATGGATGCTATCAGCCTGTGGCACTGCTGAGGTGTTCTGGAAGACCAGGATGTTTCAATAGCAGCCTTCAGCTCTTCTGCATTGTTCGGTCTCATGTCTCTCATCTCTATGGGGTTCAGGTCAGGTGAGTTTGCTGGTCAATCAAGCACAGTAATCCCATGGTCATTGAACCAGGTTTTGGTACTTTTGGTAGTGTGGGCAGGTGCCAAGTCCTGCTGGAAAATGAAGTCAGCATCCCCATAAAGCTCGTCTGCGGAAGGAAGCATGAAGTGCTCCAAAATCTCCTGGTAGATGGCTGCGTTGACCCTGGACTTAGTGAAGCACAGTGGACCAACACCAGTGGATGACATGGCTCTCCAAATCAACACAGACTGTGGAAACTTCACACTGGACTTCAAGTATCTTGCAGTGTGTGCCTCTCCAGACTCTGGGTCCTTGGTTTCCAAATGAGATGCAAAAGTTGCTCTCATCAGAAAAGAGGACTTTGGACCACTGAGCAACAGACCAGTTCTTTTTGTCTTTAGCCCAGGTAAACCGCTTCTGACGTTTGTTGTTCAGGAGCGGCTTGACAAGAGGAATACGACATTTGAAGCCCATGTCCAGGATCCTTCTGTGTGTGGTGGCTCTTGATGCACTGACTCCAGCCTCAGTCCACTCCTCGTGAAAGTCCCTAACATTTTTGAATGGCCTTTTCCTGACAAGCCTCTCCAGGCTGCGGTCATCCCTGCTGCTTGTGCACCTTTTTCTTCCACACTTTCCCCTTCCACATAACTTTCTATTAATGTGCTTTGATACAGCACTTTGGGAACATCCAACTTCTTTTGCAATTACCTTTTGAGGCTTTCCCTCCTTATGGAGGGTGTCAATGATGGTTTTCTGCTCAACTGTCAGGTCGGCAGTCTTTCCCATGACTGTGATTCCTACTGAACTAGACTGAGAGACCATTTAAAGGCTCAAGAACCCTTTGCAGGTGTTTTGGCTTAATTAGCTGATTAGAGTGGGACATTTTGAACCTAGAATATTGAACCTTTTCACAATATTCTAATTTTCTGAGGTTGTGAATTTGGGGTTTTCATGAGCTGTAGCCATAATCATCATAATTATGACAAATCAAGGCTTGAACTATCTCGCTTTGCATGTAATGAGTCTATCTCATATATTAGTTTCATCTTTTAGGTTTCATTACTGAAATAAATGAACTTTTGCACGATATTCTAATTTTTTGAGTTTCACCTGTATTTCGGGAAAGAGGTGCCTGGATTCTTATAATCCTGAGTGCATCATTTATAAAATAATTCATGATCTTTTAAGTTCCAGAGAATTATCTGAAAAACTATTCTGAACCACGGACAGCACCAAATCTCTTCCATTTTCCCAACCACTCTATCATGGTTTCCACATCTTGAATCACAGAGCTGCTTATACAGTTTGACAAAGAAATGATTGAATCTGTCCTGTGTAGCTTCTATAATTCTCTGGCTTGGTACAGCAACCAAACAGGACAAGTTCAGACTTCAACGGATAGTTAGGACTGCAGAAAAAAAAAAGAAACCAATTGCATCCAGCCTGCCTTTCACTGAGGACCTGTGTATTACCTGAACCAGAAAGGGGGCAGTGAAAATATCTGACCCCTCACATCCTGGACATAAATAGTTTCAACCCCTTCCCTCAAGATGATTCTATAGGAAATTGCACACCAAAACAACCAGACCCAAGGACAGATCTGTCCCCACCCCACCCCACCCGTTCCATCACTCTGACAAATAACTAATTCCCACAACAGTGTCTATTCCCTAGGATGTTAAACCACCTATATTTCCTTAGCTTCTTATGACTATAACTTTGTTGTTTTTACCTCATGATTTATATTGATTGCCTTTATTTAATATCCTATCATGTTTATGTTGTTTGCTTAGTACCCTATGACCATCACTGAGTTTGCATCTTATGACTTAATGATAATTGTGCTTTATGATTATGAGAATGATTTATCACTTTTTCCTTTTATGTATGCACTGGAGACAAATTCCTTGTGTGTCCAATCACACTTAGCCAATAAAGGATTCTACTGTCAATTCCAACAATCTTCTTTCAATTAACTGCACCAGGAAATCCAAAGGATGCAAACTGATCCCCAAATCAAAGTTAAAAGCAAAGAAACCCAGGGTTAGTAATAGCAGTAGTAGATCACTACTGCTGGTGGTACAGATCCATAAGAAAATTGTCATCGTTTTGTCATGATTGAAGAATATTCAAAGGCTATCCTTCCATGATATTCTGACCTATGCATAGTACACAAAACTATCTGCTGCTACTTCAGTTTCAACCACAATAATACAAGAGCACACAGTCGATACAGACTCAAGGTAAACTGATCCAAACCCGACTGCAGAAAATATGACTTCAGTAACAGAGTGGTCAATGCCTGGAATGCACTACCTGACTCTGTAGTTTCTTCCCCAAACCCCCAAAACTTTAACCTTAGAAGGTCTACTGTTGACCTCACCCCATTCCTAAGAGGTCTGTAAGGGCCATGCATAAGTGCACTAGCGTATATACAGTCCCTATCCTACTGTCCCCATTTATTCATACCCATTTACTGTATTTATGTTTATGTTTATACCTGTTTGACAAACTAAATAAATAAATAATACATTCTTCCTGGAATTCAGCCTTGATTGAAGTTATGGGTGCTCCCATGACCATTGTTTCAGATACTGGATGATGGGTGTTGTCCTGTTGCTACATCTATCTTATCTTGAATTAGGCAAAGTAAAGTTATGGTAAAATATTGAAGAATACGATTTCTCCTTCAAACAGGTCTAGGTTTAGATTTTAGGGAAAACTGGAGCCTTTTTTTCTTAATGCTTTCCAAATTGCTTCTTTCACTTCTTTGTTCCTAATAGTATAAACAAAAGGATTGAGCACTGGAGCCACCGTAGTATGGATCACAGAAACGGACCGGATTACCCCGAAGGAAGAGTTCTTGATAGTAGGTCTTAAATAGACAAAAAAGACTGACCCATACAAAATGCAGACCACCACCAAATGGGAAGCACACGTCGAAAAGGCCCTCTGCTGTCTGGTTGATGAAGACATTCGGAGAATGGTGAAGATGATGAAGAGGTAAGATATGAGGGTGAAAAGCAGAGAGGACACCACTACGACTATAGTACTAAGGAAGCCCAGGACTTCAATGAGATGTGAATCTCCTCCTGCAATCTTTAAAACAGGCCCAAAATCGCAAAAGAAATGATCGATAATATTGGAGATGCAGTAGGGCAGGTTAGCGAACAGGAGGACCTGACAAATCACGTAGAAAGAAACCACAAGCCAGGCTGCCACGGACAGCTTCAAGCAAACCCCAGAGGTCATGATAGTGGCGTATCTCAAAGGATGGCAAATGGCTAAGTATCTGTCCAAGGATATCAAGGTGATGATGAAAAATTCTGTAATGCCGAAGAAGAAGTAAAAGAACAGTTGTGTTATGCAGCAGCAGAAACAGATGGAATTGTTTGCAGAGAGATAGTTGACTAGCAGTTTAGGAATAAAAGCGGTGGTGTGTCCAATGTCAATGCAAGAAAGGTTGCTAAGGAAGAAATACATGGGCTTCTGGAGATGGCGGTCCAAAATTACCATCACAATGATGAGCCCATTGCCCATCAGACACAGGAGGTAGAGCAGAAAGATGCCTGCATGCATCAGATTTTCCATTCGCCCTACTTTTGGCAAGCCGACCAGGATAAACTCTACCGCTCTAGTACAGTTGGTCAAATTCATGTTCTCCTATAAGATAGGAAAATACAGTGTCTTCAATGAGTCACTTTTTAAACACATTTCTAAATGCAGTTTTCATGAATTACTGTTGTGTTTGGAACACATAACACATACTAGTGCATTTACAGAAATGCTATCAGATCAAGTACTGTCATATGTGGTGGACATGCCCCAAAGCAAAAAAAGGAAAAAAAAACCTTTGTCAAAAATACATACATGGTTGGGGAAAACGATAAAGCAACATATTGATTTGAAGCCAGAAATATTTTTGTTGGATAAATATAATAAGGGGAATACATATATGATCTTACATTTATTAACCGCATCCAGATTTGTATTTGCACAACAATGTAAAAGTGAAGAGATTCCTACAGATGAAAATGTAATGAAAAATATTAGAATGTGCAGAAATGAATGGATTAACACTTAAAATTAAGGAGGAAATGGAATACTTTTTGGCATGGGGTTTATTTTACCAACGGTTAGCTAACAAAAACAGAAGTTAGAAACATGGAAATATAAGAAAAGGATCAATGAAACAAGGGAGGTTTGTTAAGATACAAAAGTAAATATTATGATTATTATTTCTATTATTATAGAATTAATATTAATGTAATGAGCATCATTGTAAATACCATGATTATTATTTTTCAAAACTGTTTGTGCCCACACAATACCCTCTTTAATTGAAAGTGGAATTTTTATTTGCTAAAAAATAAAAAAAAACTTTATACCAAAATAAAAACAACAACCCATACTAGTACATTTAGTAGGATAAGTGCCCCAGGACAATTGACAAGACTTCATTTATTGGATTTCCAGGTGTTTCATTTAAAGCCTTCTTCATCCTTCCAGCTTTTCTATCTTCTGTAGATAAAAAATATTGCTGAACCAAATTCAGAGTTTGATGGAGGGATGTTGAGAGCAGAAGGGGAATTATTTGGAGGTGGAAACTCATCTGGATATGCAACACGGACGTGTCGCTGAGAGAAAGAACAACGAAGGATGGTGAATGGATAAGCAATTACGAACGTAAGACCGAAAATTATGATATTTTGCAAATAGGAACTGCGTTGAGATGTTGAAGAAAATCAGCACAGAATGTCCCACCAAATAAACAATAAAAGTCATGGTCATTCCTTTGTAGATATGTCTATGGAGATTGTCAATCATGCATGTGATGGTTGTCCCAAAGCTGCTTTTCAACTACTGGACTTCATTTGTTTTTCCTTGAAGATGTTTCACTTCTTATCCAAGAAGCCCCTTCAGCTCTGATAAGAGCTTCCATTCTCACTATCCTGTCAGATCAGAAGAAGCTTCTTGGATGAGAAACAAAATGTCTTCAAGGAAAAACAACGGAAGTCCAGTTGCTTCTTGAAAAAGCAGATTTGGGATAGTTTATAGAAATCAACACAAATGCTTGTACTGTATACAAATATTTGCTAAATTTCTCTCTCTCTCTCTCTCTCTCTCTCTCTCTCGATAAACTTGGATGACCACGACAGAAAGAACGCAAATAACTTATTCCTACATGCACATACCTAAGATTCTTACGAATAAGAAGTGAAGATCCTCAACAGTGGGGGAGACTGAGATAGTTCTCCATTTGAATCTGAGGCAAGAAAAGCAGCTATGGACACCTGTTAAATAGATCCCCAAATCATTGCAGTAATAATAAAATAATAAAAACACTTTTTACAATTTCTCAGTGGAGATTTTACATCCTCAAACAGGATACTCAGGTTTCAATGGCTTGCAAAGAAATATTTTATCTACTCTGGTAAAGCCAAAAAACAAATGTTTTACCTAGTTTCTTAAAAGCCTTTTCTGGAAATTAGATCATAGAAATGAGAAGTTATGGGGTGATGTTTCATAGACACCCGAGATAACCTCTCCAGAGGAAGTCTGTTTCTAATTTCCCATGGGAATCCAGATATGATGCTAAGAAAATAATATTTTGAATCACTATGGCATGGACCTCATATAATATTTGGATCAAATCAGTAGTGGGTTTCAAATCCCGTTGCTACCGGTTCCCTCGTGGGTGAGCTCACGGGTGTGTGTGTGACGCTACTGTGCATGTGTGTGATGCTTCTGCTTATGCGTGTGATGCTTCTGTGATGCGGAGAAGCATCTGCACAAGTGCAGAGACATCTGGGCTGGTGGACAGAGTCTTCCGCAGCCACTGCCGCCGCTACCAGTTCACCAAACCGGGGTGAACTGGTAGCAACCCACCACTGGATCAAATATTAACCTTGGCTCCAAGATTGTTCATCTTCTGTGTATGATTATTTTAGCAGAGTCTTGCAATAATAATTGGGGCGGGGGTACTTTTCTTCCCATACTATTTTCCTACTGTATGGAATTTTCTCTGTTTCCATGGAAGCAAAAAAGAGGAAAATTAACTCAAAAGGTCACAACAGTGAGGTTATGTTTTGGGGAGGTGGAGCAGAGGTGGGATTCAGCAGGTTCTGACCAGTTCTGGAGAATCGGTAGTGGAAATTTTGAGTAGTTCTTCGACTCAACCCCTCCAAGACCGAGTGGCTGTGGCTGCCGGCATCCCGATATAGCCAGCTGACACCATCGCTGGTTATTGGGGGTGAATCATTGGCCCCCATGGAAAGGGTGCGCAACTTGGGCGTCCTCCTGGACCCACGGCTGTCTTTAGAGGATCACACGACAGCTGTGGCCAGGGGAGCTTTTTATCAGGTTTGCCTGATACGCCAGTTGCGGCCCTTTCTAGATTGGGACTCCCTACGCACAGTCACTCAGGCACTTGTCACCTCTCGCCTGGACTACTGTAATGCTCTCTACATGGGGCTCCCCTTGGGGTGCACCCGGAGGCTCCAACTGGTGCAGAATGCGGCCGCGTGGGGGATTATGGGAGCGACGGGACACTCCCACGTGACACCCCTCCTGCGAGAGCTGCATTGGTTGCCGGTGGACTTCCGGGTGCGTTTCAAGGTGTTGGTGATCACCTTTAAAGCGCTCCATGGCTTAGGACCAGGGTACTTACGGGACCGCCTTCTGCCGCCAATAGCCTCCCACTGGCCGGTGCGCTCCCACAGAGAGGGCCTCGTCAGGGTGCCGTCAGCCAGACAATGCCAGCTGGCGACCCCCAGGGGGAGGGCTTTCTCTGTGGCAGCCCCCACCCTCTGGAACGATCTTCCTCCAGAACTGAGAACAATTGCCGACATCCGGACTTTTCGTCGGGCCCTAAAAACTTATCTCTTTCAGCTCTCCAGTCTAGCCTGACCCCTGTTGAATTTTTAAGATCTTTTGTATTGTAGGGTTGTGGTATTTTAAATATTTAATTGTTTTAATCTTAGCCAAAGTTTATATGGATTTTTAAAATTTTTTAACTTTTATGTACTGTTTTTTATCTGGCTGTTCACTGCCCTGAGTCCGCAAGGAGAAGGGCGGTATATAAATCTAATCAATCAATCAATCAATCAATCAATCAACCGGTAGTGAAAATTCTGACTGGCCCCACCCCCATTTATTCTGTGCCTCCCAAGTCCCAGCTGATCGGGAATAAATGGGGATTTTGCAGTAACCTCCCCCTGGAGGGGGGACGGGATGGAGATTTTACAGTATTCTTCCCTTGGAGTGGGGTGGGAATGGAGATTTTACAGTATCCTTCCCCTGCCACGCCCATCAAGCCATGCCATGCTCACAAAGCCACGCCCACAGAACCGGTAGTAAAAAAATTTGAAACCCACCACTGAGGATTTTAGGGAACTAAATATGTTTCTGTTCAGTTAAGAAGGGAAGGGAACGGGAACGGAAGAAAAGAGAGGGGGGGAAGGAAGGAAAAATGAAAGAGAAGGGAATGAAAGGAGGGAAAGGAAGGGAAAGGAAAGGAAGGGAAGAGCTGATGAACAGCCATGGGTGGGATTAGATTTGCAAATTAAATGTGAATTGTTTCTAATATTGCGCCTTGGAACAAACATAAACCTGTAATTAAATTACCCACAATTGAATTTGTAATGCATTTGATAATTTGCAATCCTCGACTTACAACAGCTCATTTAGTGAGCATTCAAAGTTACAACGGCACGGGAAAAAATATGACCACTGTTCACACTTACGACCATTGTGGCATCCGTATAGTCATGTAATCAGAACTCAGATGCTTGAAATCTGATTCATATTTATGACCATCCTGGCGTTTTGACCATCCTGACTTTTTAACCAAAGTCAACGGGAAACCCAGATTCACTTAACAACCATACCACTAATTTAACAACTGCAATGATTCACTTAACAACTGTGGCAAGAGAAGTCATGAAACGGGGGCAAAATTCATTTTACAGAGGTCTCACTTAAAAACAGAAAGGTTGGGCTCAATTGTGGCCGTAAGTCAAGGACCGCGGTATCCTTAAAGGGACCATCTGTCTAAAATTCACACATTCATAAAAAGGATACCTAAAGAGAGATTTGAAAACAAAACGGCTCTTACGTGAGTTTGCAACCCAAAATGTATTTGTTTAAAAAAAGCTAATTTAAAAGGTTATTTTAAGAAATTATACTGTCTCCAAGTGTCAGAAACCAAACTTAAGAACTAGCCAAAAAAAAAAAAAAAAAAACACACCTGCCAGAAAACCAAGAAATAGTCAGCACAAGCTCTTTTCTAATATTATCTAATGATTATAATACACAGTAGTGGCCCAAATTGTGGAAACCTTTTGAGAAAAGTATATTTTTGAGGTTTGATGGCTAATAACACCACTTTTTTGGGGGGGGGGAGTTTCAAGATAATCCTATTCCACTGCAGGAAAGGCCTGGGAATAGCCTAGACCTTAACCCGTCTGGACTACTATAACACTCTCTACATGGGGCTCCCCTTGAAGAGCACTTGGAGGCTCCAACTGGTCCAGAATGCGGCCACGTGGGTGATTATGGAAGCGACCCATCGCAGCCATGTGAACCTTTCCTGCGCCAGCTGCACTGGCTCCCGGTGGTCTTCCGGGTGCGATTCAAGGTGTTGGTTGCCACCTTTAAAGCACTCCATGGCTTAGGATATTTACTAGATCGCCTTTTGCCACTGATAGCCTTCTACCAACCAACTTGCTCCCACAGAAAAGGGCTCCTCAGGGTGCCATCGGCCAAGCAATGTCAAATGAGTCTAATGGCATAAGGCATTTTATTGTGGTTAGAGGAATGAAGGACTCTTCTCGTAAAATATCTCTGGACTCTGATATACAGTGTGAGTTCCAGACAGATGAGCTGTATTCAAGAATTGGTCTAGCAAATGTTTTGTATGCTCTACTTAGTAGTACAACATTACCAGAGAAGGAGCTACGCAAGATTAGGTTAACAACTCTTAATGCTTTTTTGGCAATGTTGTTACAGTGGGCTTACAATCTGCTTTCATTTACAACCTGCAAAATAATACATGTATGAATTTTTTTAAAAAACGCACAGAGATGCTTTATATTAGAGAACATTGCAAGACTGCTATTCAGGAAAAATTGCTAGACAAATGTGTGAGGTTGGGTGGGTTGCATAAAAATACATACGAATCTCAAATTCAATGGTTCACAATATTCCTCGTGAACCTCTATTTTGAAGATAAGTTAGACATTTTTCAATAGAATAAAATAAAATAAACAAGTAAATGGGAAGGAGAAAAATTGATAAGGAGGAAAGGAGAAGGAGAAGGAGAAGGTGAAAAATTGATAGACTAGTTTATATCTTGCAACCATGTCTCAGCCCGCTCTTTCATATAATAAGGTGTATATTTTCTATAAGATTATCTCTTATGAAATAATAACAGAATATCAAAATAACAGAGTAAGAAGGACCCTTGGAGGTCTTCTATGTTATGTAATGTTATCTTTATTAGATTTATATACTGCCCTTCTCCCAAAGGACTCAGAGCGGTGTACAGCCATGTTAAAACAGTGCACATACAACATTAAAACCCATTTAAAATCGAATTAAACAAATGTGGCTCTTTTCATTAAAAACCCATAAGTTAAAATACTCCATCCCAAGTTTCTATTCAGCCAGGCCAGACTGCTGAAATAACAAGGTCTTAAGGGCCCGGCAAAAAGTACGGAGGTCGGGGATCGTACGTAACCCGGGGGTAGTTCGTTCCAGGGGGCTGGTGCCCCCACAGAGAAGGCCCTCCCTCTGGGGGTCTCTAGCCTACATTGTTTTGCCGACGGCACCCTGAGGAACCCGTCTCTGTGGGAGCACGTTGGTCGGTGGGAGGCTATTTATGGCTGAAGGTGGTTCCATAGATATCTGGGCCTTAAGCCATGGAGCACTTTGAAGGTGGTAAGCAACACCTTGAACCACACCCGGAAGACCACCCGGAAGAGCAGCTCGCACAGGAGAGGTGTCACATGGGTGCATCGAATCGCACTCCTAATCACCCGTGTGGCCGCATTCTGGACCAGTTGGAGCCTCCGGGTGCCCTTCAAGGGGAGCCCCATGTAGAGAGTGTTGCAGTAGTCCAGACTTCTAGTCCAACCCCCTGCTCAGGCAAGAAGCCCTATACCATATCAGTCATATGGTTATCCAATCTTGTCTCAAAAACCTCTTTAAAATTATTCATTTTACTTGTCTGATGTATCCTTCACAATCAGATTTCCTTCTCTCTTCATTTTCTCTATTGTTTGTTTGTATCCAGTTGGTAATGCTACTTCCCAAATCTTTTGAGTTGTTTGCATCTTATCAAAGACTAAATTATCATATTGATCACGTGATAAACTACATGACTTCTTGATGTGACTAATTTCATTATGCATTTTGGTATAATCTTGGGAACCATGAATATTGCTGACAGGCCTGTGGAATTAATCAATTCCAAGCAGGAGACCTTATACCAGTGAACTTTTTGTCATTGTGTGCCAAAAGTAGGAGGAACATGGGGGGGGGGGGTCACAGGCTTGTGCCCACACCCATAATTCAATGCCCCCATGCATGAACACATGACTCACCTGCTCCCCCTGCTGGTGGGCCCAGTAGGACCATTTTTTTGCCCTCCCCAGTCTCCAGAGGCTTTCTAGGAGCCAGGGGAGGGCAAAAAGGGCCTTCCCCACCAACCTGGAGGCCCTCCAGAGGCTGGAAATAGCCTATTTGCTGACTTCCAGTGGGCTCAAAAGGCCTGAAAATTAGCGGGCTGGCAGCACATGGGCACTACAGCTGAGCTAGAGCAATGCTCTCATGCCCACCGATATTCCTCCAATAGATTTGCCATCATGGCCCTATACCGGTTCCAAGGGAATATTCCATTCTTGGTCATAGAGGGAGAGGTGTTGCCCCCTGTGGACAGGGCACACAACTTAGGCATCCTTCTGGATGCACGGTTGACCTTAGAAGACCATATTACGACTGTGACCAGGGGGGCATTTGCCTAGATTTGTCTGTTGTGCCAGTTGCGCCCCTATCTGGACCGAGATGCCTTAAGCACAGTCACCCATGCACTCGTCACCTCCCGGATCGACTATTGCAATGCTCTCTACATGGGGCCACCCTAGAAAACCACTTGGAGGCTTCAGCTGGTGCAGAATGTGGCCATGCAGGTAGTGATGGGAGTGTCCCGATGCTCCCATGTCACACCCCTCCTGTGTGACCTGCATTGGCTACCGGTTGTCCTCCAGGTGAGGTTCAAGGGGTTGGTGATCACCTATAAAGCCCTACATGGCTTAGGTCCGGGGTATTTGGTGGAACACCTGCGGCCAGCAACAGCTCCCCATTGCCCGGTGCACTCACAGAGAGAGGGCCTATTTGGGGTCCCGTCGGCCAGGCAATGTTGGCTGATGGCCCCTTGGGAGTGAGCCTTCTCTGTGGGCGCACCTACCCTCTGGAATCAGCTCCCCTTGGAGCTCCGGGTAGCCCCCGACCTTCGCTCCTTCCACCATGACTTTAAACATGGTTATTTCACCAGGCTGGCCTGGACTAAATGGGGTTTTAGTGGGAATTTTAGTTTTTAGTGTTTGAATTTTAATCTGGACTGGTTTTATTGTTGTGAGTCGCCCTGAGTCCTCTCAGAGAGAGGGCAGTATATAAATCCGATAAAATGAAATAAATAAATAAATAAATACCATTTCAGATAGGTGGCTGTCCAGACTCTTCTTAAAAATTAATTTTTCTTGCAGTCAGGAAATTCCTTCTTAGTTCAGGTTGCTTTTCTCCTTAATTTAGTCTCCATCTATGGCTTCTTGTCCTGCCTTCAGGTACTTTGGAAAATAGATTGATCCCCTTTTCTTTGTGGCAGCCCCTCAAAGGGAGGGGAGGAGCCAGCCAGCAATTTAACTATCAGTTCACCTGAACCAGCCCAAATGGGCTGAATCCCACCCCTGATGACCATGTGACTCACTTAACAACCAAGTTAAAAATAGTCATAAAATTGGGTCTGGTCACATGATGATTCATTTAATAGCCACAGCACTTAACGAGCAAAATTCCTGTTTCAGTTGTGGTCAAATGCTTGTATAATGGAATAATTATCTATATACTTTTCTGATGATGAAGGGCATCTACTTTTTCTATGACCTAGTACACTTCACATGTCAGGGATATCCAGATTTTTGGACCTGATGTACGTTTAAAGTTTTAAATACAATTAATTTATCAATAGATATAAATGTACGGAATTACAGAGAATGGGAGAGGATGTACTTTAAAGCTTGATGCAGTCCCACTGAGAAATTTATTTATATTTCTTTGGCGGACCCCCTGCAGCCAGCGACAATCCCCAATCACCTGGTGCGTTCCCACAGACAAGGCCTCCTCAGGGTGCCATCGGCCAGACAGTGTCGGCTAGTGACCCCCAGGGGGAGAGTTTTCTCTGTGGGCGCACCCACCCTCTAGAACCAACTTCCTTTGGAGCTCCGGATGACTCCTGACCTCCGCTCGTTCCGCCGCGATTTGAAGACCTGGTTGTTTCGTAGTTTGGACTGACAGGGATTTTTTAATCAATTTTAATTGTTTTAAATTCGATTTTAAATTTTATTGTTTTAACGAGGAATTATGCATTTTATCGTTGTGAGCCGCCCTGAGTCCTCAGAGATAGGGCAGCATATAAATTGCATAAATTAAATAAATAAATAAATCTTCCGATTTCTCAAAAATTATAACTTCTTCCATTACAAAATAATATGTTCTACTATATGACTACATTAATTTGTCCTAGAATCCAATATTTAGGATAAGTAAATAGAATACCCCTTCTCTCTTTCTCTCTCTGTCTCTTTCTGTCCATCTCTCTGTCTCCCTCTCTCTGTCTCTCTCTCTTTCCCCCCAATCTCTCTCTCCCCCCTCTTTCTGTGTAAATTTATTTTTTATGGGTCACTTTGAAAAAGGAAGCAGTAATCAGAAAATATAGATAACTTGTTTTTGAATCTTCTCCATAAACTCATTCTCCTTGCATCAAATTTGCAGATGACACTAAGCTGGCAGGAATAGTCGACACTCCAGAAGACAAGCTCAGCATCAAAAAATAATCTTGAAAGTTTTGAACAACGGGCCTTATCTGGCAACATGAAATTTAAGGTGTAGAAAAGCAAGGTTTTACACTTAGGCAGGAGAAACCAAAATCACAAGTACAGATTAGGCGAAAATCCAGCTCAAAAACAGTAACTGTGAGATGGACCTGGGAGTCCTAGTGGATGAACACTTAAATATGAGCCAGCAGTGTGCAGTGGCAGCCAAAAACAGCTAATACAATCCTTGGTTGTATAAACAGAAGCATAGAATCAAAATAATGTGAAGCATTAGTACCTCTTTATAAAACTTTTAGTAAGACCACATCTGGAATACTGTATCCAGTTTTGGTCACCACATTACAATCTATATATCTATATATCTATATATCTATATATCTATATATCTATATATCTATATATCTATATATCTATATATCTATATCTATATCTATATCTATATCTATA